>NEWO01000628.1:323783-337376 GCA_003013225.1 Phalaenopsis aphrodite
TTTAAGACATGGGTCGCAAAATATGACTGTGACTTCCTTATCCCACATGGTTGATGATCTGACTTCTTTGGACTTAACCATTGTGTTACTACCAAAGAACAAGTAAAACATTAATATTTCATATCAACTAGAGAACAAACATTATCCCCTTCCCATATTTTTCATTTGAGACAAATTTCATTCCTAAAACACACACACACCAACAACCACCACACACACGCCCACAACCACAAGCCCAAACCACACACGCACCCACAACCATCACACACACCCCCACAACCACAACCACGAACCACACACACACCCACAACCACCACCACGAACCACACACACACCCACAACCACCACCACGAACCACACACACACCCATAGCCAACCAAAGCCACCAACCCAACCCACAGCCACTACAAACCATAAAGAACCAAATCTCATAGCCATCACCACAACTAACAGCCACCACAAAGCACAAACCAGCCCAAAGAAGCACAACCAACAGGAACCACAAGGCCAATCACAACCGCTAGAAGCACAAACACCACCTCAAAGCTACAACCACATACCCCCACCCAAATCCAACCACACCACACACACGCAAACACCATCCAAACCTATAGCCTCCCACAAACCCAACCCATACAAATATAGAACACACAAACACCACACAACCCATAGAACACCACACAAGCCCACAACCACCAGAAGCACAGACACCACCCCAAAGCCACACCCACTACCATAGAGCCAACCACAACTACCAACCAAATCCACAACCACCACAGCACTACAACTAGCATCCACCACAAAGCACAACCTAGCCTCAAGAACCATAACCAATGCATAAAAGAAATTTTGTGATGCTATATGATGTAATGCTTTACTCCATGAAGCTCATGTGTGCGAAAAGAATTTATTTTTATTAAAAGCTTTTAAATTGGGGTAACATGAACATGATGAAGCAATCCATGTATATGTCTCCTAGTAGTGGTGACAGTGATCATGCCAATGATGATCAATGCAAATGTACTTTAGAGGCATTTATTATTGAATTTTTAAAACTAAACACAATGTCTACCAATGCATAATATCCTCTCAAAGAAATTTTGTGATGCTCTATGGTGTAATGCTTCACTCCATGAAGTTTTTATGTGTGAAAAGAATTTCTTTTTACCATAATCTTTGAAATTGGGTTAGCATGAGCATGATGAAGCAGTCCATGTATTTGTCTCCTAGCAATGGTGACAGTGATCATGGTAATGATGATCAATGCAAAACTACTTTTGAGGCATTTCTTAAAAAATTTTTAAAGTAAACACAAGGTCTATTAATGCCTAATATTATCTCAAAAAAATTTCATGATGCTCTATGGTGTAATGCTTCACTCCATGAAGCTTTTGTGTGTGAAAAGAATTTCCTTTTTCCAAAATCTTTAAAATTGTGCTAGCATGAGCATGATGAAGCAATCCATGTATTTGTATCCTAGCAGTGATGACAATGATCATGACAATGTGTAGTTAATTGGGTGGTGGACCTTGGTTAGTCACCATCCAACTATGTGAGGTCATTGGTGGGTAGTGGTGAAGTTAATTGGGTGGTGACAAGTGTCCATTGGTTGAATTGAAGTAGAATGGGGTTTGGGTTACTTTTGGGTTTGACTTGTTTTGGCTCATGGGAAGGGGTTTGGGTCACTCCCAATGTGGCTTGACTTAGTGACTAGCATGGGGGCTTGGGTGGTCATGTCTCTATCATAGAGGTTAGGGCTTACTCATGGGTTAAGGAGCATCATGGGAAGGGTTAAGTACTTTTAAAGGAATTTAAAAAGGGATCCCTCCATTTGCCACTTAAAGGATGATAACTTGTAATGGCTAACATGGCTCACATGTGGCTTGGAGGAGGCTTCATGACCTACATGTGGCTTAAGAAAATTTCGTAAAGAAGGGTTTTAGGGATTTGGGCATTTTATGAGGGTTCATCATGAAGTTAAATGTGGGGAAAAAATAATCATGAATTCCATCATCCATTGTTTTATTTTAATTAAATGAATGATTGGAAATTCATGTCATTATGGAGTGGGATTTTGGATTTTAAGATTGAGCTTGATGGGTTTTTAAATTGTTCATGGCTTGATGGACTTTTTAATTGATCATGATCGATGTGCTTGAGTTTGAAATTTGGTAGAATTGATTTAGGGCTCATGGAAATTTGATTTGAATTTGGAATTGGGGGAATTTTGGTTTTAATTTGGATTTGGCAGAATTTGATGGAAATTAGGAATTTTAGGTGGAAGGGATTTTGGGAATTTTGATAATTTTGGATAATTGGGTGGAAATTTTTTAAGAGTTTGGCAATTTTGGTGGGAATTGAGGTGTATGGGTGAGCATGAGAGTGGAAGGTGTATTGTAGTTGAGGGTGTATGTGAGAACCTCTATGGCTCTGTTTCGCGCAGCTGCAGCTTCTCAGATTTTCAGCTGTAACTGCGCTGCCCTAGAAAGCTGTTGCGGGGAAGCTGACTGCCTGTTTGGGGCAGCTGTGTGAAAACAGCTACGAAGCAGTTGTTTTTGAAAAAATGACCATTCTGCCCTTATTTAGTAAAGCTGTTTAAAAAAAAACTATGAAAGCCTCATTTTTTATACTTCAGAAGCAGAAATTCATTTCAAAACAGAACAAAAGTTTAGATACACAGCTCACTTAACAGTGAGAACTGAAAGTGCTAAAGAAAAAGAAAAAAATTAATAATAGCAAAAAAGCTCAAGTCGGATTTTTCCATGGTTGAAAATGGATCCTCAGCTAAGTTCAAAAGATTTTTCGAGCATAGAAAATTCTTCCCAACCCTATTGCAAATGAGCAGAGGTTCTAAGATATCATTATTTCGAAGCACGTGACATAATGAACAATCATCTAATGCGTATAGCCTTCGATCACAACTTCAAATGCAACAACATATTCAAATTTTGCAGTAGATAGACCACTATTGATTGCAAACAAGATCTTCAACTGACTATGTTTCGAAAGATTTTAACTACAAAACTAGTTGATGACTTTCTTTCAAAAATCCACTTTTGCTACCAAATAAGAATCAACATACCTTTCGATTATCTCATCATGTGAAATTACACGTGATCTCAATCCCAATTCATATATTTTGCACAGATATTATTCAAGTAATGTTACTATGCCTCAATGATTCTGATCTGAATCAACCACCTAGCTCTACTAAGATTGTGATTAAATTTGGTATGCTAAATCACATTCAAAATGCACCAAACTGCATTTTAGTAAGGTACCCACACATATAATTCTTCATTGTCATTTGATAGTGAATAATACTTGCTTAGCTTCATATATTAGGCCAAAGGTGTTATAATAGCTTTTAAATTCTACATTTCAAGTCTGTTAAAGTAGCCTTTCTAAAAAAGAGATGTGTGATATAAATAATTATTTAGAAAATCTATTTCCTCTTTAACAACTCTGAGAATCTTCTTATAAGAAGCATTAAGTAGCCTTCCATTTTAAACTCATCTTGAAGCATTATTTTAAATTTTGATATTTTCATCCTCCTTTACTAGCAATAAACATGTCAACATACAAAAGAAGATAGGTAATTGCCAAACTCCATGATCTCATATAAACTCAAAAAACATAATAATTTATTTTAGACTAATATTCAATATGTAATTATCAAAAATCATGCAAGACATTCTTGATAATTGCTAAAGCTCGTACAAGGATCTTTTAAGAAGATATAATTGATTTTCAACTCCTACTTCAATGAAATAATTAGGTAGCGTAATGAATATTACTTCTGCCAACATTCCATGAGAAAATGTGGAATTTACATCCAATTTTTCAAGCACATACTGAATTGAGTAACAACGACAAGCAAGATATAATTGATGTCTTAACAATGAAACTTATGATTGAAATATCTTAAATGCCTTGTTCTTTCAACTAACTCCCGTAAAATTTGACAATAAATCATTTAAAAAACAACAATACCTTTGTTATAGTGAATGTTCGCAAGCTATCATTTAAGATCAGCCATCCAATAAAAGAAACAACACTAATCCCCCCCTTGAACATTGACAAATCATCGTTTAAGAAAAATCTTCCAATAAAAAAATAAATCTAAACCGACTTCTTCTTCGCAGCAATTTCACAGGCCAAAAAACATAACAACCGTGAATCATTTCGAAGTTTGCAACCAATTTCTCCAACTTTACACATTAATTTGTTAAATGAATCCACAAGTAAACCTCAAGTTGAAAGAGTGAACAGGCCAACCTTCCTCATTCGTTTTTGGTAGAAGAGGAGAGGGAAGTATGAGAAAGTACGAAGAGGTCAACCTTCCTCAATCGTTTTTGTTATGAGTCGGCCTTCCTCAATCATTTCTGGTAGGAGCGGAGAGGGAAATATGAGAAAGATGGGAGTTTTTGTGGTCTCGTTTCCTTCCCAGATGCTCTGTCTCCTTCGATGTTCAAAAGGGCAAAGTTGGAACAAGTTGCAAAAATCTCCCTCACGAACGCAGGACGTGGGGCTCCATCCGCGACCCGCATTCAGCCAAAATTGTGCCTTACTGTGAGCAGGACGCCGAACAAAATGCTGAAATGTCGTGGCACTTACGCTGTCGGAACATGGTCCAAAAAGAACTAGGCATTATAACCCTTATAGGAACTCATTTTATTGAGTTTCAACATGTCGGTATCGATCAACTCAATTAAGCATTGAGGATTTAAGACCACCCATGTAAGAATTCACAAATGAACTAGGAGGCAGTTTGAACCCCTAAGTGGGCGTGGGTCCCATCTTTAGTCTTCTAGGATAGTCAGTAGAAAAATTATATGACTAGATCCCAAGTTTTAGGAGAAAAATCTAGACCTTACAAAAAAGATGTCAGCATTGGTTTTATAAGAAAACATGAGAGTGAGATGTTCTTGGGAGAAAAAAGTGGGCGGTAGAGAGAGGTAGGTTTGTATGTGTGTTGGCATGAGGGGTAAGAGTGGTTTATTCTACGTGAAGCCATAAAATGGAATAGTGGCTTTTTGGAAATGGCGGTGAGAAGGATTTTGTTATGACTTTTACAATTTTTTATTCCATTAAGTGATGTGATTGGATGGTATGGAGCTGGAGGAATGGGAAGGGTAGGGGTATGAAATGACCTTGGTGGTGGCTTCTAACGTAAGAAATGGGAAGGTTTAATTTAAAATTAATATATTAAATGTATTCTATTGCCTCAAATTTCATGTCATTGACGTTGATTGATGTACAAAAACATAAAAATATGGGTGTCCTCACTAGGTAAAATTGATGTTCCTGACGTGCATGTTCTATCTATTTTGTGATTTGAGATAATATGTAATTCAAGTGTTGGTTGAGACATTTGAGTCCAAATTGCATACAACTCATTGGTGTTCTGTAGTTTTCATCTTACTTACTCCTTTTTATCATAAAAGACTCGTTTTTAGATTCTGGGCATGTTCACATGGTCCATTTAGTGATCGGACATCATTTGAGCTACTTTCATGACAGTTGAGGTGATATGGGCCTACTTAAAATGTGTCAGTAAAATTGTCATTTTTCGCCTTATTTGGTTATTTTAATCACAAGATGTCTCTTCTTAGATACTTTTGATATTTTAGATGCACTCAAATATTTTGTTTTATGATTAGACATTGTGTGAGAAACTTCAAGAAAAGTTGAGGTCATTCAAATTTCATTCACATGTGTCATATTAGTAGTTCATCATTTTCGGCGTGCTTTCTCCACTCCATCATGAAAAACTACTCCTTAGGCAACCTTGGTGCTTTAAAAGAAATGGTATAGTACTTGTCATTCTTCCACTTGTCTTATGTATGATTAATTCATATTATGAAATTTATATGTGGTCCAACACCCTTATTTGAAGTTGCCCGTTGTCTAGTATCAACTCTTCCAACTCATGGCCCACTTGGACATTCAATGTAAGTCTCATCGAAGCTCCTCTCAATGCATGCAAAAAGGTAGTTAGAGGCATCAAAACCTCATACTCTACATGAGTGCTCATTACCTTAGATTCACAACCTCTTAGAACAGTTGTTGTTAACTCAAATACATCTCTCTCTCAAGTTCAAATAGAATTAATGGACCCTCTTCCTTGTTGGCTAGTAGCTAGTAATCCTCATTTTAGTCCTCACCTTTTTTAGTGTCTACTATGTTATTGTCCATTTACTGCTACTACTGTTGGAAGAACTGCCTTTGCTTCCTTTTGTTTTTGGAGCCATGGAAGAGTAGAGATGATAAAATACATAGGAATGAGGTAAAAAGTGACGCTGCAATCATAAAATATGAAAGTTATGGGCTAAATCAAACTCTCCCCAAGAAATCTTCAAATCACCAAAAATCTCAAAAATCCCCAGATGAAGAAGAAAAATCAAGCTTAGGAAGTGAAATTTACCTCATAGAAGTGATTTCCACTCTTCAAAGCTTCACAAATAAAACACAAATGAAAGATATGGGGAAGCCATATGTATCGCCTCTCTATTGCCATATGTATCGCCTCTTTATCGCCTAGGCGGGAGTGGCACCTAGGTGCAACGATAGTGGCACCAAGGCCTTGCTCCTTCTCTCTGGGGTCTTAGCGCCCAATTACTCCGGCGCTTAGGCATCAGTATGAATTATAGCCTTTTAACGCTAAAGCCACTTTCTTAGATGTGCAAACCCCAAATGTGCTCTCAGTCATATAATTTGTAATATTTGCTCCTCCCTAAGTCTTAAATCACACAAAACAAGTTCAAATACAAAATCCTATATTGGTGATAAATGAAGGCTGCTCATCCCCCTTCTCATCACTTCTCCATTTTTTTATCACCAATTCTCCAACAGAATCGCCATCCATTGACTGACGGGTGCTTTACATATAATCTTTAATGTGAACCTTCTGGACTAGGTAACACCTATACTATTAATATCGACATATGTGTTGTCAGCCTTAAGTGTCATCTTCTCCGATAAAGTATGCATCTCTGCTAGTTCAACAAAAAAAAAACATCCTTTAGCCCCTTCTTATACCCGGTCGGTTGAACCATTAAAAATAAAAATTAGGTCAAAAATAGGAATTAAAGAAGTGAGATGGACCCATCCTATGCCTGAACTCAGCATGACTCCGGAAAATCCTATGCTCGATTGAGAACTAGAGCATAAAGGATAACATTGATCCTACCATCTCAAAGAGTCATACTAAAGTCCACTCACAATGAGAAGACTAAGGATTATCTTATGTCACACAATCATAATCAAAACACACAAACACAAACTTTAACGTTCAAATTTAAGCAAACCACATCACAATAATAAAAAACACAATCAAACCACACAACTTGGGATGCCTCCCAAGAAGCACTTAGTTTAACATCCTCAGCTCGATGATTCCAGATATTACATGAGATGACCTACATTAAAATCTCATTTACTAGTGGTATTTACCATCCTAAATAAGTTTTAAGTCTTTATCCATTTACTTTAAATTCTCTATTGCTTTTAGGATCTTTAATATCAATAACACCAAAGGAAAAACTTTTACAACCATAAATAGTCCCGACCACTTGGATTTAAGTTTTCCATAAAATAATTTTAATCAAGAATTTAAAAAAAACCTCGTATCCAGGTTCAAAATCCTTCCTAAGAATTTTTTTATCATGTCATTTCTTCATTTTTCTCTTTATAAATTATGACATTTTCATAATATTCTTGCCTAATTTCCTCAAGTTCATTTAATTGTAGCAGTCTCTTCTCACCAGCTTCCTTCATATTATAATTGAACTCTTTAACAACCCAATAAGCTTTATGTTTCAGTTCAACTGGTAAGTGACAAGCTTTGCAAAATGTGAGCCTATATGGTGACATTATTATGGATGTTTTTTATGCAGTTTTATAGGCGTATAATGCATCATCTAATTTCAAATATCACTCTTTCTAATTAGTTTTGATAGTTTTTTTCAAGATCCTTTTAATCCCACAATTAAAAACTTCCTCTAAACCACTAGCTTGGGGATAGCTTGGGGATGTCATGTTATGACAATCTGATGTTTAATTACATATTTAGTAACTAATGCCTCAATTATTCTATTTTTAAAGTGGCTCCCTCTATCACTAAAGATCACTCTAGGCATCCTAAATTTACTAAAGATATTTTTCCTTAAAAATATAGCAACACTTGGAGCATCACATTTTGATAGATTCATTGCCTCAATCCAATTTGAGACATAGTCTACATTTATCAGAATATATATATATATATATATATATATATATATATATATATATATATATATATATATATATATATATATATATATATATATATATATATATATATATATATATATATATATATATATATATATATATATATATATATATATCCAAACGAATGTATGAAGGGCCCCATAAAATCTAAACCCCAATCATCAAAGATTTCAATATCCAAAGTAAAATTCAGTGGCATTTCATCGCGCTTAGAAATGTTACCTACTATATGACATCGATTACAAGACTTGATATATATGTTCACATCCTTAAATAGAGTATGCTAGTAAAATCCAAATTATAAAATCTTATAAGTAGTTTTATAAACTCCAAAATGTCCCCAAATTCAGAGTCGTGACATTTTCGAATAATTTCAAGGGTTTCCTCTATAGGTATACACCTTCCCCATCACTTTCTCATTGCATTTCCTATACTAATATGATTCATTCAAAAAATAATATATGGTGTCATGGATAATTTTTTTCCATTGATGGTATGACAAGCCATCGGGTATAATATTGCTAAGTATGTAATTAACTATTTCATTATACTATGGAATATGCCTTCCAGTAATAGCGAAAAGATGCTTATTAGGAAAATTCTCATTAATCTCTTCTTCATAAGCACAAAATTTTCATTGATTAAGTCCTGATAAATGATTTGCTATTTGATTTTCAGAGTCTTTCTGATCTACTGTTTTAATATCAAAATTTTACATTAAAAGGACCCATCTGATTAATTTGGGCTTAGTGACCTTTTTCAAAATTATATAATGAGTAACATAATGGTCAGTATAAGTAGTGCATTTAGTTCTAATAAGATAAGATCTAAATTATCAAAAGCGTATACTATCGCCAAAAACTCATTCTCATTAGTAGTGTAATTAATTTGAGCTTCATTAAGAGTCTTTATGACATATTATATAGCCTTAAATACCATGTTGTTGTCCTAAAACTGCTCTAATAGTATAGTCACTTGTGTCACACATTAGTTCAAATGTTTTCTCCTAATCGGGTGAGATAATGATATGAGGAGCGGCTAACTTTACTTTCAAAGTGTTAAAGGCTTTTCAACATTCTTAGTCAAAGTTGAATAAGACAAATTTTTCAAGAGATGGCATAGATATTTGGTGATTTTAGAAAAATATTTTATATATCTTCTATAAAGTCCATAATGTCCAAGAAAACTTCGAACTCCCCTAACATTAGTGGGTGGTGGCAGTTTTTCACTAACTTGTACTTTTGTTAGGTCTACTTTCATTCTTTTTACAAATATGTTATGACCTAAAACAATTCTTACTAAAACCATATATTGATATTTTTCTTAATTGAGAACAAAATTAGTCTCATCATAGTATTTTACCACCTACGTAAGATGATCCAGACAAAAGTCAAATGTATAGCCAAACACTAAGAAATCATCCATAAAAACTTTTATCCCTTTCTCAATTAGGTTGTATAAAATTGGCATCATACACCATTGAAATATTGTCGGTGCATTACATAACCCAAAAGACATTCTACGAAAAGCAAAAGTCCCTTTAGGACTTGTGAACATTGTTTTCTCTTAATACTCTGGAGCTTTATGTATTTGATGATTCCTAGTAATATTCATTTAAAAACCAAAAATATGGATGTATAGCTAGCCTATCTAGCATCTGATCCAGAAAAGGTAAACAAAAGTGATTTTTTCTTGTGGCATAATTTAATTTTTGATAATCAATACATATGTTTCACACAGTGACATGTTTGGTTAGAATTAATTCATTTTATTGGTAAGGGAATGCTTTGAGTTTCAAATTTATGGAAAGAAATGTGATGTTCAAAATCATTAAAGGCTATCCAGATATAATAATCCTCACTTGAAAAAGGAAAAGGAAAAGATTGAAAACAATCATTGAAAAGAAAAGAAAAATATATAGGATTGAAAGCAATTCAAATGAAAAAGAGAAAAGAAAGAAAAAAATTATGGAAGTGAGGAGAAGCTTGAGTATATGCCTAATCAAAAATTGGCTTCACTGGACCTACCTAAAGGGAAAACTTAAATAACATTCCTAAACTTATATTTATGGATTAGATCTTTTACTAGTAGTGTTCCCACGAAGTTCCTATCATTTGAATATTCTAAGTGACTTAATATTGCAACATAGTCATTCTTGAAATGAATAGAAGACTAAAACTCTTAAACTTGATGACTAGATAATCTTGTGGCTATAAGGTTAATTTAATTACTTGAATTTTTTTCTGAAAATCTCAATATGATATTTATCTAAATCAAACTTATAGTATTTCTGAATTAAAACTTTACTACAATAGATCATAACTTTTATGTAGTACTAAAATTACTTGAGGACAAGTAATAGTTAAGTTTGGGAGATTTTGACCAAAGGAAAATATGTTGAGATTTTCATACCTATTTTACACTATTTTTAATGATATTGCACTTTAAAGAAAGGTATTTTTGATATTTTGTTGCAGGAATGATGAATTAGGGTCATTGGAGCAAAAAGATGCAAAAAAGGAGCGAATTCGGAGCAAAAAGGACCAAAATGTGGAGAATTGAACTAGGCCGCCAACGGCGCCCTTGACCCCGCCGACGACGAGTTTTTCCCGAGACTACTGGACAAAATTCTTCAGAAGCCCGCCGACGGCGCCCTCAAGGCCGCCGACGGCGAGATCGACGGTTATGCCTACTCAAGTTTTGGATAAGGCCAAATTTTGAAGGGATGCTTAGGCAACTCTTGGGAAAGTTCATTCACAACTTTAAAAGAACATTTTGACCGAAAATTGAAGAGTCTAGAGGCCCTGGAGGTTAGAGAGGTTTCATTAGTGTATAGAATTTCCAATAGAGTGTAACAAATTGTGAGAAATTCTTCGAGAGATTGTAAGAGTGGAGGCAAAGTGAGAGATTTATTCCTCCTTGCTACTTCGAAAAGGAATTGTGTGTGCTGTAAAAAAAGGAAGAGATTCAGAGGAAGTTGGGTGCAAATAAATAGGGAAATAATATTATCGGGCGTAGAATTGGAGATTTTAGAGTAACAGACTAAAATTCCCAATTCGGTCCTACTGTTTGGGTGCTGAAGTGTAGATGTTAGCCCTCAGGTGAGGGGAACGTTGGAGCTCCGAAGTGAGAGCCGGTATCCTTCCAGCCTAGCTGCAGATTTAGTAAACAAGCATAGGATTAGTCAATGTTCTTTATGCCTGGACCAAAGGGTAAAAAATATGTATGCTCCTATTTGGCACAATCTAAATTGAACTAATTCACTTTATCCATTCACTATAATTTCTTGACAAGGAGAATGATGCTTTCTTATATATTGAATATCACAATTAAACCCTCCTTAGTATCATAAGTTATTTATTAGTTATTAAAATTATCTATTTATTTCAATTGCCTATTAGTGATGGATAAGCAAATTGAACTTCGTTATTGGAATTAAAGTATTGTTTTTCTAAAATCTTAGTCTGCAATTCTAACCACTCCCTGTGGGATCGATATCTAGGACTCCATTAGAGCCCTATATTACTTGAACGATACGTATACTTGCGTTGATAAGTGTGACTTTACAATTATTGAATATTTATTACGTCCATATTTATCTTATATTTTAAGCATATATTAAGTCGCTGTCATGTGGCTTGAGGCAGAGTCGCGAGGCCTTGTGTTTGTTTTTGTCCCAGAGCCATGGTGATGCCTATGAACACATTAACCCTCTAGACTCAGAGTCTATTTTTCCTAGAGCTATCACACCAATCTTAACTCTGAGGCCCTTGGTCGTGTGCTCGTTAGGCCAAGAGTCGCGAAAATTTTTCCAGCTCCAGACCCTATATCTTGAGCCTGCTCAGCCAAGCATCATGACTTTGCTTACAGAGCCAGGACACTGAGCTCTACACCTAGCATCATAATGTAATATTTTGGTGCAGCGAGGCTAAGACTTACCTGATGTTTTCATCTCTTGTAATATTGTAGTTGGTACACCGCACTTGTTGTAGTGCAACGATAGTGGGTTAAAGTGTTGATTATTCTGGTTCGACTATGCCAAATAATTATTAATCTATAACCTTATAAGTTATTGACTTAGAGGTTTATATCATGGATCACTTGCTTGACCCCTTTGTGGAGATGATGATCCTCATTTTTCAGCTAGCTCGCTAGTCGAGTTTAGTTATGTTGAACGTGTCAGTCCCTAACATTTATAGATTAGAGGCTTAGGTATATCCATTCCAAACTGCATGTTGAACTCCCTAGAGGAGGTGTTGTTCTTTGCACATCTAGCTAAATCGGCTGAGTTTATAGCAATTTCGCTATAAATTTGATTTCCATTTGTTTTTGCCACATAGTGAGGCGTGCGTACGAAAGATAATTGAGTCCCACAATTAAGTTAGGTTTTAAAAATCTATGTTCTTAGTGTGTCGGGACTATCTCACATAGCATGTGCGTGTGGGTCAAAAGGTGTTTGGCACCGCGCCATTGTCTTTTGGTATCATGGCCTAATAATTTCCAATTAATCATAAAAAAATTATAAATATTATTTCCCAATATTTTCCTAGCTATCAAAGTCACTCAAGTTTTGGGTTACATTAGGCTTCTCAAGAGTAGAATCCATGGAATACATGATTTTTATAACTGAGCTTATTGAGTTCGGTTAAATTTTATAAATACTTGCTAAATATTTTGAGGAGACCCATATGTATTAGCAGAGGCTCGTTAGAATTAACTCTGTAACACCCTATATCTTTCATGAGTTTAGGAGAAGTGCAAGGCTTCGTAACAACTTATAGACTTATCTTTTCTAATAATATGTACATACATGATAAACATATACTTTTTTTGGTAATATTAGTATTAAGATCATGAATATGCATGATAGATAATATATTAAAAAAGACAAAAAAAATGATATCAAAATATTACATGCTATATAACTATCTATAAGACTTAATTTCATTAGATAGAAAAATGATTTAATATGGATAATGTGATTGATAGCAGTAGTTTAAATATTGGTCCATCTCATCATGATTTAATACCGGCTACATATATATTTGACTCAAATGTTAGATTGCTTATGATACATACCGTACAGTTTGGGACTTAAAATGAAATTCTATTTTCACCACTTATTTAAGAATATGAAAAAAAAATCATATAAATTAGTAATAGGGCTGTCAGTTTGTCTCGTTGTTCGTGAACAGCTCATGTTCGGCTCGTTAAGCAGCTCGTGTTCGGCTCGTTAGGCTATCGTTCGTTAAGCCTAACGAGCCGAACACGAACAAATTTTTTAGGTCGAAATGTAAACGAGCCGAACACGAACAA
>NEWO01000628.1:337401-374583 GCA_003013225.1 Phalaenopsis aphrodite
AATCTCATACTTTACATCTATTTTTCTTAATTTTAGTTTAACGAGCCAATTTCGAGCCGAACACGAACACAAATATTTAAATCGAGTCGAAAACACGAGCCGATTCGAACAAGCCGATTTCGAACACGAACAACAGTTTGTTCGCTCTTCGTGTTCGACTCGAAATGGCTCGAAAAAAAAAATATATAATTTTTTATATAACAATATATTATACATATTATTTATATAATAATATGTTATATATATTTATGTCTAAGTTCAAATCATAACACCTCATGTGGTAATGTGGTAAGTGTCTTCTTTTGTATATATTTGAACCAGGTTTGAATTCCACACTTTACATCTATTTTTCTCAATTTTAGTTTAACGAGTCAATTTCGAGCCGAACACGAACACACTGTTCACAAGCCGATTTCAAACACGAGCCGATTCGAACACAAGCTATTTCAAACGAGCCGAACACAAGCCAAGCTTGAGCTCACTCAAGCTCGGCTCGTTTACAACAATCTCTAATGCAACATATTAAGAAAAAACGTTCCTTTCCATATAAATAAACACATCTAATAATTCTGAGAAAATATTTTCTTTAATTTGCACAAAATAATATAAATATGTATATATATATATATATATATATATATATATATATATAATGCTATGTTAAAATAGGTTAAGGTCAAAATCGAAGTTTTTAGTTTCAACTTTTTTGGATTCAACCTCATGGATAAGAAAATGAAAAAGAAAACATTTTTGCTTGAGTTGAAATAAAAATGTCTGATTTATGATAGTTTGAACTCATAATACCCAATAAACAATTAAGATTATAAAAAAGCTCGTTATTCATGAATAAATCACATTTTTGCACGCTATATAACACGTATTTGATGCATTCATTAAGCAAATAAATCAAACATAAATAACATTTTTAAGCTTAATTTATAAACGAGTTGAATACAAACAAACTTTTAGCATGTATAACTCATTTAGTCATTTAGGGTCCGTTTGGGGCAGCTTATAAGTGCGTCCGGTGTTTTCAAAACGCCGCCGTACTGTTTGGTTCTCGCGTTTTACTAGTTTATTCGAAATTGCGTTTGAGTTTTTACACTAAACGCAGGCCGCAGGTCGACTCTTGCAGTCGGCCCGCGGGCCACGTTTTAGAATAAGCAGCTTATCATGAAATGCACAAACTGCCCCAAACGGATCCTTAGTCTTAAGTTTTTCAAATAATTAAATAAATAATATTTATTATATTCTTTTAATAATAACTTTTGTGATGTACTTAAAATATTTAAATTTATAAGTACTGAATTTAGTGCATTGCACCTCGCATAACAATGCATAAGAGGAAATTAAAGAGGAATATTTTCACAAAATAAACTCCAAGTCATCCCCACGATTGTTAGACGTGTTACTTCAAACAAATAATAAGAAAGAAATAAATAAATAAATAAAATCTTAACCGTAACCGTCACGCACTGCTCGGGCCTACCGTACCCTTCACTGCGCCATAAGCTTCCGCATCCTTCTGGTTACCGTCATTTTCTAAGGTCTCTCATCTCTATAAAGTTGTGAGGGTTTAATCTTTAACAGATCACCGGCCACCGACAATTCCACCGAGCAAGACCGATTCATCAGCTTTAAAACAGGCAGCTTCCCATCTTTCCATTTTTAGCCTCTTCTTTCGCATCAATGACGCTAGGGTTCGATTATTTTTTTTCGAAATAGATTGAATCCGCCCGGTGAGGATCAAGATTCTCTCTTACTTGTTTCTTGAGATGATAAAGTTGGAATTTAATTGTAGAAGAGACTTCTTCTGCTGGTGGCCTTTGCTTTTCATTTAGGGGACCAGATCTGGATGCTGATGGCCATGGCCAGGGAGTTTCTCTGATCCTTCTAATGAAGTTTTACTCTGGTATTGGATGAAATCTCTATTAGTGTGCATTGTTTGGGGATTTGGTTTTGCAGGATGTGTTTGAATGTGACTGTTATCATTAAAAAAAAAAGCACAAAAGGGAATTAGAGTCTTCTTTAGATTATTGCTGCAAATCAATTATTGAGGGTAACACTACGGTGCCCTAAAAGAAGTTTTAAATAGTCCTAGTCAGTTTATTGAATGACGCGTCTCATGCATTAGTAAAATTTGGCGTAGTTTGACTAGGGATAAGCCCTCTTATATTTATATGAAGCATGAAAGTTTTGTCTCATTTTATACCCCATGTTTTGTGCCTGTTTTATAAATATCGGTTTTGCCAATCGATACATATGTGCCATCAATTATCTAATAGCTCAAAGACTTTTCATGTGAGTTTCAGAATCTATCTAATAGCGCAAAGACTTTTTTGTGCTAAGAGTTGGTAAATAAACAATATTCCAATTGTTAACCCTCAAGCTTTCAGAATTTCAATTTCTTATACTTTCTTCTCAAAATAGCACCACCCAACATTTGAAAATTGGTCCTTTTATCTATGTTTTGCTTAATTTTTAATTCATATATAACCAATGGTGAAGGTGTTAGAGGAATGATAAAAAATAAGTATGACTAAGGCTTATGATTGCTATAAGGAAATTGGAATGTTTAGATAGAGGATTGTATGAAAAATAAAAAAAATATAAAACTTTTAATGGTTAATATAATAGGTTTATTACTTAAAAGAAGAATAAAAAATATATAAAAATATTTGTAGTAAACGCCAGGAGATCTAGAGTTTTTGATTATGTGGAATGCATTAAAAGTGTATAACAGAGTCTTGGTCGAATATAAAGGCATCATGTAAAATAATCCTTTTTTATTAGCATAGGAAACAAATTAGGTGTGGTATAATTATTCTAAATGTACAATTTGTTAGCCATGAAGTAGATGTGTGAACATTTAACTTGAATGTCAAATGAGACATCTATTTGTTAAATGAAGAGCCATAGGGGACAATAGAATGGTTTAATTAACAACCTTTGTTATGGAATTTTTAATTTAAGAGACCATCAAATGTTTAGATATGCAATTTGTTTTGATGTTTAAGAATATAAGAAATGTTTATGCATGTAATTATTGTAGGATAATCGAATTTCTGCGTCATAAAACAAAAGCTTTGGGAGACGATAATGGAGCGTTTGCTTAAAAAATCTTGAGTTATAAAATCAATTTGGTAGCACAAGGAAGATATATTGTGCAACCACTTTTCTTTTTAAGGTGATTAATTAAAAGCATAAATAGTTAATAGATGATCTTTATATTTTTTTATTAATTTATGGAGACAAAATGTCAAATAAGATGACTTTATTTCAATTGCATGAAATAAGTTTTAGGATTTTGTTGAAGTTATTGAAGATTTACTTAATGGAGTATTAATTGGTAAGAGATATAATTTTAGTTAGAATAAAGCATTTTGAGTCATGATATGAGATATTTATTATCAACGCAAAGTATACATATTTGTATTGGCTATATATTTCTTTATATAGGATATACTTAAAGTGAGACAGATAATGATGCATCTAAATAGTAGAAAATTTACTGCATTTAATACACCATAATGACATTATCAATGGAATGTAATGCCTTTCGGATTAGTAAATGAACCACAAATATTCCAAAGATGAATTAATACAGTTTTCCAAGAATTACCACATTTTTGTCTCATATATGTAGATGATATATTGATATTCAATCAAACTATTATCGAACATTTAAAACACCTTACCTTGTTATCTCAGAAAGCCTAACAACATGGGATAGCTTTAAGTAAGAAAAAAATCGTCTTCTTAAAAAATACTATAGAATTCCTAGGACTCATAATTGATAAATGATCCATAGAGTTATAAGAACATATTTTAACAAAAACAAACCATTTTAAATAAATAAATAACAGAAAGATTTACAGAGGTTTTCAGGATGTATTAATTATGCAGAAGCTTTTGTTAAAAATCTCATAGAATTAAGAGTTTTTCTACAAAAGAAGTTGAAAAAAAACTTTACAAAAGAAGCTGAAAAAGAATATATTTTGGTACTGGGATGAAAAAGTCGAAAAAATTTTATATCAAATCAAAGAATTATGTAAAAATCCCCCAAAATTACATTTACCTATACTTGAAGATTACTTAATATAGAAACTGACTGTTATGAAATAGCTTGGGGAGCCATTCTAAAAGCTCGACGCAATTATACAGAACTAATATGTAAATATAGTTCATGTACTTATACTACCACTGAACAAAACTATTATATTAACGCGAAATAATTATTAGCAATAAAGAAAGCAATTAAAAAATTTAAATATTTTTAAATGAAACATTTTTAATTAGAACAAACAATAAAACTGTCATTTCCTTCATCAAAGGAAAAATAGTAGATTCATTGCCAAATATAAGATTAATCAAAATACAAAGTTGATTTTCTGCATATACATTTGAAGATCGTAACAGAAGGAAGAACATCTGCTTTTGTTATAATAAAGACACTTACTTCAGATAAATCGTGTCAAATAATAAGATCATAACATAAAGCACATACATGGTTCATAAAAAACTTACAGACATAGAAGCAAGAAGATGCTTCTTAGCCGCAGGGACTAAAGGACATTTACATAACAGTTGAATAAGAAGAAGACTTAATTCGCTCTGCCGCCAAGAAGAGAAGGGAGAACTTTAAATAGAAGAAAGGACCTAGCAATATTCGTCACTGCTTATTTGTTAAGTGAAAGAAATAATTTTTGTTGTCTTTCCAGGCTGGCTGAGCAAGTGTAGACATATGCTTTTGTTAGAATAATTCTCAGAATATTCTTTGTTGATAAGTAGACATATGCTTTTGTTAGAATAATTCTCGTAATATTATTTTTTAATAATAATTCACTTCAGCTCAAGGAATAATTGGTAGTACGTCTTGATTCTATTCTTCTTACATCTGTCTCCCACTACTCATTGCTTCAAGCATTTCTCGTACTCGTATAATATCTGTTTTCTGACAATACATATATTTGTGAATTTTCTCTTTTTGTAATTTCTGATAGAATAATTTTTTAGTCTCTTTGCTGGAGCTTAAGTTATTTTTGCTGACAATATAAATCCACTTATACATTAATTCGTGTATCTTTATAGTCGGCTGCTAACAGTGACTGTATGTAAATAAATTTTCAGAGCAGTAATATACCCAGATGTTTGAATGATCAATTTTCTTCGTCTCAATCCATATTTTGTATAAGTCTTTAGCGGTTGATCTTTGAAATAATTTTTCTGGAGGTTTATATTTCGAGGTGTAAGGTTCACTTATAATTCCAACTTGTATTAAAGAAATAACTCATTTTATCTAGGGATAAGTTTGACATAATTTGATAAATAAATTTCAATGTTTGACAACTTGGTGGAAGGTATCCAATACTTCGATAATTGGCTTTGGTAATTCTTTTAGAAGACTATCATCTTCTAAATATATCATACAAATTAAACCACATTTTTATATATCTGAAATAAACTTTAAATCAGTATTTTCATAGATATAAGTAACCTGATATTTTCCAGCTGTATGAAAATTAATTTGAGAATTAACTCTTCATAAAAAAATAATTGTTGTCTTTCCTGCGATATTTCTGTGATCTTTTTAGTGGATGTGCCTTGTAGTATTTTCGCATATGTGGGGTTTTTGAGGAAGATGGTTCTTCATTGTCAGTAATTGAGGAAGAAGCTTTAGCTTTTTCTTTACTTTCTTCTCTAATAATTCTGATACTTACAAAATTTATAATTTTCTTTAGTTCGGATAGAGAGTGTAACTCATTCCCGGGTATTTCTCCTATGAGATACTTTTTTATTTTAAGTAATTCATTTAGAATTTTGCCAAATACAATTTCACATTCTAATTTTCAGATTTGTAGATCAACAATTTTCAGATAATTTGTTATGTTTGAATTACATTTTTCTTCAGTCTCACTGGTTATATTATAAGGATTCATATTTTCATTATCCATATTTAATTTCTGCATAATTCTCGTGTCAATATATCAGTAAGAGAATTTTTATTTCCTTCAATATATTCTAAATCAAATGTATGTGCAGAGAACCAACTTTGTCATCTGATCAATATTTTATTTGACAAGGAATCTACTATTTTTCCTTTGATGAAGGAAATGACAGTTTTATTGTCTGTTCTAATTAAAAATGATTCATTTAAAAATATTTTAAATTTTTTAATAGTTTTTTTAAATGCTAATAATTCTTTCTCGTTAATATAATAATTTTGTTTAACGGTAGTATAAGTACCTGAACTATATCTACATAGTAGTTTTGTATTATTGTGTTAAGTTTTTAGGATGGCTCTCCAAGTAATTTCAGAACTGTTAGCACCAGAATATATTCTTTTTCAACTTGTTTTGTAGAGGGGCTTTTAATTTTGAGAAATTTTTGACAAAAGCTTCTGCATAATTAATACATCCTAAAACCTCTGTGAATTTTTCTGGTTATTTATTTGTTTAAAATGGTCTATTTTTGTTAAGATATGTTCTTGTAACTCTATGGATCCTTTATTTATTATAAGTCATAAGAATTCTATACTATTTATTAAGAAGACACATTTTTTCTTACTTAAAGCTATCCCATGTTTTTGGGCTTTCTAAGATAACAATGTGATGTGTTTGAAATGTTATGTATTGGTTTGATTGAATATCAATATATCATCTGCAATATGTGATAATTCTTAGAAAATAGTACTCATCCGTCTTTGGAATATTTAAGTGGTATTTTTTTAATTCGAGAGACATTACATTCCATTGACAATGTCCTTGTGATGTACTAAATGCAGTAAATTCTCTAGCATTTGGATGCATCATTATCTACTAAAATCTAGATTTACAGTTTAATTTAGAGAACCATTTGACTGTTTTAATATGATTAATAAATACTTCTTTTTAAGGTAAGGAGTAGCCATCAAATTTAATATTATCATTAAGTTTCTTATAATTAATTATTAATCTTGCTTTTTCTCTAATATGATGGGCATGATTACTTTACTAAAAAGGCTGGGCTATTATGGGACTATTGCTTGGTTCGATTAATTTAATATGTAATAATTCTTGTATTTGAACTTGAAATTCTTTTTAATCTTCAGATGTATACTTCATTGGCCTGACTCTTATAATAAGTGTAGCGTTAATTGGTTCAATTATAGCCATCAATTCATCTTATATCCAAAATTGTAAAGTATTCTCGTAAAATGATGATTTAAATAACGAAATTGCAAATGAACGAAGCTCAGGAAGTTTGAAATTTTCAGGAGAGGTTATAGTATTTATTTTCTAAATGATTATTAAATAGATTTGGAAAAACATGTTTCATGTTTTGGTCAAGGGGGTAATCACCACGCTGGCTGCGAAAAATACGGGTGATGGAATGAAATCCATTTTTTAAAAATTCTAATAATATGTTTCACATTTTGCAAGTCCATCCTTTTCTTTTTATGTTTTGCAGATCAATTACAATTATTATGAGAAGAAGAACAACAACCCATTGCCGAGTTACTAAGTCTGATTTCACAATATAGTGACTGCTTATGTTGTTTATTTTGTTTATGTAAATCTATATGCTGACATGCTTCGACTAATTTTCTTATATCGTACTGTATTCGGCTTCCTAGAGTTATGTCATTTTGATGTATTTTTGTAAATTCTTGGCTCCATATAATATTATATGGTTCAAGTAATTTGTAAAAATGCATGTTTAAATATAACAATCTATCATCAACAAAAATGTCATCAGCAAAAATGTCATAGAAATATTTTTGATAGTCGCAACTATATTCGTTTAAATAACATATATTGCAGATGCTTAGTGTTGTTATGTTTTGTTTTGCTAAATCTTATTGATTTTTCCTCTATTTTGTTTCAGTTTTATATTTAATTTTGTATCCTAAAAATTCACTTTTTATATATTGTCCATAAATAGTTGGCATCTACCAGGTGTATTTAAAATTTCTTCTCCCAAGCATGTATGTCTAATACTTTGCTTTTGATCATCTTAATTCAATGAATCATTTTTTGGCGATTCCAATAAGAGTATTTTCTAGGAATTCAAAAACATCTCCTTTTAGATTATAATTGTATATGGCTAGGCTATTTTCAATTACCCATTTATTAATTATTTCATTAATATTTTTACCACAATCGATGTTTAAATAAATACCATGTCAGCTTATAGGTCAAGGTATATTTTCTTGCTTTTTTACTTTCTTTTTTGTTTGATCTGAATGTAGGAGTACGTTTAATTCTAGGAGATAAGTAACAAAGGTAAGATTTTGTATTTTGGCTTGTATTAGCCTCATTTATATTTGATGTAGATGGTAATCCTGTAGGATGATTATTGGATGAAGTATCTACTGATGAGTAATTAACAAGAGTAGTCATGAATTGATGTTCAGTTGAAACATTAATTAAATCTTTTATTTCATTCTCGGAAGGAGATGATTCATCTTTAGTAATAATTTGGTTTATACGTATAGTTTCTTGTTTATTTCCTTAAGAGATATTTTTATTCTAATTTTTCCATATTAATATGTTTGGATTTGAACAAAAATTTTCTAGATTACAACATTAACAAAAATAGCTATAATAGCTATGTTACTATTGAGAATTTGTTGATTTTGAATTATTCTCAGACCTAATTCATGAATATTAGAAGTACTTTCTCTATTTGTCAATTTTTTATATTTAGATTGGATTATACATTTGAAAAGTTTAATTTTTTCTAACTGGTTTTGGTTTAATTCCATATACTAACAAGTTCGTTAGATGTAATTTCTAAGTATAGTCCTAATTTAACTTCTTGTTTCAAAATTATATAACTTATTATTATCCACTTTTGAAATACTTCTAATTGTTTATTTCGTAAGGGGGATTTTATATGAAATGTTTTGTTTTCTTTTAAATACTTCTAATTATTTATTTTTTATATTTATTTGAAGTAATTCACAAATTCTGTTAAATTCTTGTTCAAGATAAAATTTATTCATCATTATATTTTTTAGATATATCTGCAAATATATCGGCTCTAAGTTCTTTTAAAAGCATCCTTTTTGCTCTTTTTTTTCTCTTATTTGAGACTCATAAGAAGAAAAATTAGTTTCATAAGTCTATGAAAGTGTGCAGAAACAATTGATGTCTTAAACAGATAAATGTATCAACCATCTGATCGTCAGACTCTGATACCATTTTATAGGCCTTCGATGGACTAGAAGTTTCAAATAGTATTAAAGATTTTGAATCAGGACAATTTTCCAAAGATAACTTATTTTTGTAATCTATAAGATAATTCTTCTAACTTTCTTATATCCTTATTTTTTCTTTAATTTTCTTATTCTTATTTCTAGTTTTTCTATATCATTTTTTCATTCTTTAATTTTCTTATTCTTTAATTTTCTTATTCTTATTTTTTTCTAACTTTCTTATCTCCAGTTCATATTACACCATTCTCTAAATTTCTGGAGAAAGTTCGGGCTCAACAAGATCACTTGGATCTTCTCAAACTACAATCCTATAAATTACTTTAGAGATATAAAACATAGCTTATGTTCGTTTTCTACAATCAACATAGCGAGGAGAAGAAACAATTAAAACACAGTATTAATATAAGCAGAATAAGATTATAACATGAAGACCATACATGATTCATAAAAACTTACAGACATAGAAGCAAGAGACACTTTTTAGCTACAGTGACTAAAATACATTTACATAACAGTTGAAGAAGAAGAAGCCTTAATTCGCTCTGTCTCTAAAAAGAGAAGGGAGAGCTTTAAATAGAAGAAAGGAACTAGCAATATTCGTCACTGCTCACGCATTTGTTAAGTGAAAGAAATAATTGTTGTTGTCTTTCCATGCTTGTTGAGCAAGTGGAAATCTGCTTTTATTAGAATAATTCTCGGAATATTCTTTGTTGACAAGTGAACATCTATTTTTGTCGGAATAATTCTCGGAATATTCTTTATTGATAATAATTCACTTCAGCTCGAGGAATAATTGGTATTACGTCTTGATTTTTTTCTTCTTACATCTGACCCCCACCACTCATCACTTCATATTTTTCTCGTATTCCTTGTATAATATCTTTTTTTCTGACAAAACATATTTTGTGAATTCTCTTTTTATAATTTTTGACAGAATATTTCTTTTGCCTCTTTGCTAACACCTAAGTTATTTTTGCTGACAATAGAAATCTACTTCTTATACATTAATTCACGTATCTTTATAGTTTGCTGCTTACAATGACTGTATATGAAAATTTTTTTAAAGCAGTAATATACCTAGATGTTTGAATGATCAATTTTCTACGTGTCAATTCATATTTGGTATAAGTCCTCAGCGGTTGATCTTTGAAATAATTTTTCTTGAGGTTTGTATTTTTGGGTGTGAGGTTCAGTGCTAATTCTAATTTGTATTAAATAAATAACTTATTTTATCTCGAGATAAGTTTGATATAATTTGATAAATAAATTTCAATATTTGTCAACTCGGTGGAAGATATCCACTGTTTCAATAATTGACTTTAGTAATTCTTTTAGAAAATTTTCTTCTAAATATATCATACGAATTAAACCACATTTGTATAAATCTGAGATAAAATTTAAATCAGTATTTTCATAGATATAATTAACTTGATATTTTCCCGTTGTATAGAAATAAATCTGAGAATTATGTCTTTTTATAAAAAGATAATTGTTGTCATTCCTGCGATATTTCTGGGATCTTTTTAGTTGATGTGTCTTGTAGTATTTTTGCATATTTAGGTGTTTTTGAAGAAGATGGTTCTTCCTTGTCAGTAATTGAGGAAGAAGTGTTAACGTTTTCTTTACTTTCTTCTCTAATAATTCTGAGACTTGCAAAATCCCAAATTTTCTTTAATTCGGATAGAGAGGGTAACTCATCCTCTGATATTTCTCCAACAAGATAACTTTTTTATTTTAAATGATTCTTTTAGAATGTTTTTGCAAATGCAATTTCACATTCTAATTTTCATATTTGTAGATCAACAATTTCCAGATAATTGGTTATGTCTGGATTTAATTTTTCTTCAGTTTCACTGGTTATATCATAAGTATTCATATTTTTATCATTCATATTTATTTCCTACATAATTCTCGTGTTAGTATATCAGCAAGAGAGAAATCAATATAATCTAAAACTTTTATTTGAGAAGGAATCTACTATTTTTTCTTTGATGAAAGAAATGACAGTTCTATTGTATGTTCTAATTAAAAATATTTCTTTTAAAAATATTTAAATTTTTTTAATAGATTTCTTTATTGCTAATAATTATTTCTCGTTAATATGATAGTTTTGTTCAGTGGTGGTATAAGTACTTGAACAATATCTATATAGTAGTTCTATATTATTGCGACAAGCTTTTAGGATGGCTCCCCAACCAATTTTAGAATTGTCAGTTTCTATAATTAAGTAATCTCCAATATAGATAAATGTAATTTTGGAAAATTTTTGCATAATTCTTTGATTTGATATAACATTTTTTCGTCTTTTTCATCCCAGTACTAAGGGATATTCTTTTTCAACTTATTTTATAAAGAGACTCTTAATTCTGCGAGATTTTTAACAAAAGTTTCTGCATAATTAATACATCCTAAAAATCTTTATAAATCTTTATGGTTATTTATTTGTTTAAAATTGTTTATTTTTGTTAAGATATGTTATTGTATTTGTTTAAAATTGTCTATTTTTGTTAAGCTATGTTATTGTAACCATATGGATCCTTTATCTATTATAAGTCCTAAAAATTCTATAGTATTTGTTAGGATAATGGCTTTTTTCTTACTTAAAGTTATCCCATATTTTTGGCCTTTTTGTGAGAATAAGGTCATGTGTTTTAAATGTTCGGTAATAGTTTGACTGAATAGTAATATATCATCTGCATATAGAAGAAAAAAATGTGATAGTTCTTGGAATATAGTATTTATCTGTCTTTGGAATATTTGTAGGGCATTTTTCAATCTGAAAGACATTACATTCCATTGATAATATCCTTGTGGTGTACTAAATACAGCAATTCTGTACTATTTTGGCGCATCATTATCTGATAAAATTCAAATTTATAATCTAATTTAAAGAACCAACTGACTGTTTTAATAGATGTTTAATCAGTACTTCTTTGTTTGGTAAGAAGTAGTTATCGAATTTAGTGTTATCATTAAGTTTCTTATATTTAATTTCTAATCTTGCTTTTCCTCTAATTTGTTCGGCATGATTTCTTCTCAAAAAAGACTAGGCTACTATGGGGACTATTCCTTTGTTCGAATAATTTAAGATGTGATAATTCTTGTATTTGAACTTGGAATTTTTTTTTTTTATCTTCGGAGGTATACTTCATTGGCCTAACGCTTATAATAAGTATAGGGTTAATTGGTTCAATTATAGCCATCAATTCATCTTGTTTCCAGAATTGTAAAGGATTCTAAAAATGATAATTTAAATAACGAACTTACAAAAGAAAGAGGCTCAACAAGTTTGGAAGTTTAGGAGAGGTTATAGTATTTATTCCTAAATGATTATTAAATAGATTTGGAAAAGCATTTTTTATGTTTTGGTCAATGAGGTAATCACCATGCTGTTGTGAAAAATAGATGCGGTGGACTGAGAGAGTGGTTTTTTAATTATGGGACAATGGTGCTGATTATCGTTGGTGGTGACCAGTATGATTTCATTTTCCGTTTGTGTAAATGAAGAGAATGCTTTAAGGAAATTTTTACCTAGGATTAAATCGAGACCTTTGTCGTCGCTTAGGCACCATAATTTGTTTTTTTAATATTTATTTGAAGTAATTCACAAATTCTGTTAAATTCTTGTTCAAGATAAAATTTATTCAACATCATATTTTTCAAATTCAAATATATTTGCAAATATATCGGCTCTAAATTCTTCTAAAAGCTTCTTTTTATCTCTTTTTCTTCTCTTATTTGAGATTCATAAGAAAAATTAGATTCATAAGTCTATGAAGGTGTGCAGAAGTAATTAATATGTCTTGGACATATATATGTATTAGTCTGCTGATCGTCAGACCTGATACTATTTTATAGGCCTTCGATAGACTAGAAGTTCCAAATTTTTTTAAAGATTTTGAATTAGGACAATTTTCTAAAGATAACTTAATTTTTAAATATATGATAATTCTTCTCTCTTATTTTTTTCTTTAATTTTCTTATTATTACTTCTAGTTTTTCTATATCATTTTCCATGATTAAAAAATTTTTCCACCTTCTCTGGCTTCTGTTTATTATAAACAAAAATGGTCCAACACGTTTCCTATTAAAGACTTGTTATAAAAAATATTGTATTAGTTTATTTCTTCATATTCTAGGGTTTGACTTTAATATCTCTGGTTCATATTACAGTCTTCACTATGGATTTCTGGAAAATGTTAGGGCTCAACAAGATCACATGGATCTTCTCAGGTCATAACCTTATATAATTACTTTAGAGATATAAAGAACAGCTTAAGCTCGTTTCCTACACTCAGTGTTGCTAGAAGAAGTAGAAACAATCAAAACACAATATTAATACAAGCAAATAATAAGATCATAACATGAAAATCATATATGGTTCATAAAAACTTACAAATATAGAAGCAAGAAGATACTTCTTAGTCGCAGGTGCTAAAGGACAGTTACATAATAATTGAAGAAAAGAAAGAAGACTTAATTCGCTCTACCTCCAATAAGAGAGGGGAGGGTTTAAAAAAAAAGAGCAAACAATATTCGTCACTACTTACATATTTATTAAGTGGAAGAAATAATTGTTGTTGTCTTTCCAAGTTGGCTAAGCAAGTGGACATCTACTTTTATTAAAATAATTCTCGAAATATTCTTTGTTGATAAGTGGACATCTGCTTTTGTTGAAATAATTCTTGGAATATTCTTTATTGATAAAAATTCACTTCATAACAAGGAATAATTGGTAGTATGTCTTAATTCTTTTTTTTACATCTCTTTGCTTGAAACTTTTCTCGTATTCCTTCTATATTATCTTTTTTTCTAACAATACATACATTTGTAAATTTTTTCTTTTTGTAATTTCTGACAGAATAATTATTTAGTCTTTGTGCTGACGCCTAAGTTATTTTTGCTGACAATAGAAATTCATTTCTTATACATTAATTCATGTATCTTTTTAGTTTGCTACTTACAATGACTATATATAAATAATTTTTCAGAGCAGTAATATACTCAGATGTTTGAATTATGAGTTTTCTTCGGCTCAATCCATATTTAGTATAAGTCCTCAGCAGTTGATCTCTAAAATAATTTTTTTATAGGCTTGTATTTCGGAGTGTAAGGTTCACTGCTAAGTCCAATGTGTATTAAAGAGATGATTCATTCTTTTATCTCGAGATAAGTTTGATATAATTTGATAAATAAATTATAATATTTGACAACTTGATGTAAGATATTCACTACTTTAATAATTGTTTTTGGTAATTCTCTTAGAATATTATTATCTTTTAAATATATCATACGAATTAAACCGCATTTGTATAACTATGAGAAGCTTTAAATCAGTATTTTCATAAATACAAGTAACTTGATATTTTTCAGGTGTATGGAAATAAATTTGAAACTTAACTCTCTCTTCATAAAAAAGATAATTGTTGTCATTCCTGCAATATTTCTGTGTGTGTCTTGTAGTATTTTCACATATGTAAGACTATTTGAGTAAGATGGTTCTTCCTTGTTAGTAATTGAGGAAGAAACTTTAACTTTTTCTTTCTTTACTCTAATAATTCTGAGACTTATAAAATCTCTAATTTTCTTTAATTCGGATAGACAGGGTAATTTATTCTTTGCAATTTCTCAAATTAGCTACATTTTTATTTAAATAATTCATTTCGAATGTTGTTCTCAAATACAATTTTATATTTTAATTTTCATATTTGTATATCAACAATTTCTAGATAATTAGTTATGTATGAATTAGATTTTTCTTTAATCTCACTGTTTATATCATAAATATCCATATTTTCATAATTCATATTTAATTTCTGCATTATTCTCGTGTTAGTATATCAACAAGAGAATTTTTATTTCTTACAATATATTCTCAATCAAATGTATATGCAGAAAATCAACTTTGTTTTGATTAATGTTTTATTTGGTAAGGAATCTACTTTTTTTCCTTTGATGGAAGAAATGTCAGTTTCATTGTCTGTTCTAATTAAAAATTTTCATTTAAAAATATTTTAAATTTTTTAATAGTTTTCTTTATTGCTAATAATTCTTTCTCGTTAATATGATAGTTTTGTTCAGTGGTATTATAAGTACCTGAACTGTATCTATATAGTAGTTCTATATTATTGTGTCGAGCTTTTAGGATGGCTCCCCAAACAACTTCAGAATTGTTAGTTTCTATAATTAAATAATCTCCAAGTATTGGTTAATGTAATTTTGGAAGATTTTTACATAATTCTTTGATTTGATGTAAACTTTTTTCATGTTTTTCATCCCAGTATCAAGATATATTTTATTTCTACTTCTTTTGTAGAGGAGCTCTTAATTCTGCGAGATTTTTAACAAAAGATTCAGCATAATTAATACATTCTAAAAATCTCTGTAAACTTTTCTGGTTATTTATTTGTTTAAAATGGTCCATTTTTTTAAGATATGTTCTTGTAACTATATGGATATTTTATTTATTATAAGTCCTAAGAATTCTATAGTATATGTTAGAATGATCGGTTTTTTCTTACTTAGAACTATTCCATGTTTTTGGGCTTTCTGAGATAATAATGTTAGGTGTTTTAAATGTCTGATAATAGTTTGACTGAATATCAATATATCATCTACATATATGAGACAAAAATGTGATATTTCTTGGAAAATAATATACATTCGTCTTTAAAATATTTGTGAGGCATTTTTTTAAAAGAAAAAAACTGTCTTCCTAACAAATACTATAACATTCTTACGACTTATAATAAATAAATGATTCATAAAGTTACAAGAACATATCTTAACAAAAATAAACTATTTTAAACAAATAAATAACCAGAAAGATTTACAAAAATTTTTAGGATGCATTAAATACGCAAAAGCTTTTGTTAAAAATCTCGTAGAATTAAGAGTCCCGCTACGAAAGAAGTTGAAAAATAATATATCTTGGTACTGGGATGAAAAAGACAAATTTTATCTCAAATCAAAGAATTATGTAAAAATCTTTCAATGTTACATTTACATATACCTGGAGATTACTTAATTATAGAAACTGATAGTTCTAAAATTGCTTGGGGAGCCATCCTAAAAACTCGACGCAATAATACAGAACTACTATGTAGATATAATTCAGGTACTTATACTACCACTGAACAAAACTATAATATTAACGAGAAAGAATTATTATCAATAAAAAAAGTTATTAAAAATATTTAAATATTTATAAATGAAACATTTTTAATTATAACAAACAATAAAACTATCATTTCCTTACATAAAAATAGTAGATTTCTTGTCAAATAAAATATTAACAGATGACAAAGTTAGTTTTGTGCATATACATTTGATTTAGAACATATTGAAGAAAAAAAAATTTTCTTGCTGATATACTGACACGAGAATTATATAGGCAATAAATATGGATGATGAAAATATTAATACTTATGATATAACCAATGAAACTGAAGAAAATCTAATCTAGACATAACCAATTATTTGGAAATTGTTGATCTAAAAATATAAAAATTAGAATGTGATTGAATGGATTATTTAACATAAAAAGTATCTCATTGGACAAATACCAACAGACGAGTTACCCTCTCTATCCGAATAAAAAAGAAAAGATTTTGCAAGTCTCAAAATTATTAGAAAAGAAAGTAAAGAAAAACTAAAGTTTCTTCCTCAATTACTGACAGGGAAGAACCATCTTCCTAAAAAAATTGTATAGATACGAAAATACTATAAGACATCTATTAAAAAGATCACAAAAATATCGCAGGAATGACAACAAGTATCTTTTTATGAAGAGAGTTAATTTTCAGTTTTATTTCCAAACAACTAGAAAATATCAAGCTACTTTTATCTATGAAATACTAATTTAAAACTTGTCTCACAATTATACAATTGCGGTTTAATCCATATAATATATTTAAAAGATGATAGTCTGCTAAAGAATTATTAAAGCCAATTATTGAAACAGTGCATATCTTTCACCATGTTGTCAAACATTGAAATTTATTTATCAAATTATATCAAACTTATTCCAAGATAAAAAAAGTTATATTTTTAATACAATTGGAATTAGCAGTGAACCTTACACCCCATAATACAATTCTTCAAAAAAATTATTTTAGAGATCAACAACTGAGAACTTATACCGAATATGAATTGAGACGAACAAAATTGATCATTCAAACATCTGAGTATATTACTGCTCTGAAAAATTACTCATATACAATCATTCTAAGGAGCCGACCAAAAGATATACGAACTAATATATAAGAAGTGAATATTTATTATCAACAAAAACAACTTGAGCGACAGCAAAGAGACTAAAGAATTATTCTGCCAAAAATTAGAGAAAGAGAAAATTTACAAATGTGCGTATTGTCAGAAAAAAAATACTATACAGTGATTACGAGAAAAACTTGAAGCAATGAGTAGTGGGAGCTAGATGTAAGAAGAAAAAAATCAAGACGTACTATCAACTATTCCTCATGCTAAAGTAAATTATTGTCAATAGAGAATATTCCGAGAATTATTCTGATAAAAGCAGATGCTCACTCATCAATAAAGAATATTTCGAGAATTATTCTAACAAAACAAATGTCCATTTACTCAGCAAGTTTAGAAAGACAACAACAATTATTTCTTCTACTTAACAAATATGTAAACAGTGATGAATATTGCTAACTCATTTCTTCTATTTAAAGCTCTCCTTTCTCTTCTTGGAGAAAGAGCGAATTAAGTCTTCTTCTTCAATTTTTATGTAAATGTCATGTAGCCACTGCGACTAAGAAGTATCTTTTTGCTTCTATGTCAGTAAGTTTTTTATGAACCATGTATGGTCTTCATGCTATGATCTTTTTATCTACTTATATTAATGTTATGTTTTGTTTGTTTCTACTTCATGAAACGAACTTAAGGTGTGCTTTATATTTCTGAAGTAATTATATAGGTTTATGCTCTGAGAAGCACAGCTTAAGTGTAATATGAACCAGAGATAATTTGCAGTGGCTAATGGGTCCAAAACGCTCCCTATTAAAGCCTTATTTCTCCGTGGATTTCTTGAGAAATTTAGGGCTTCCCAGACTACAATCCTATATAATTACTTCAGAGATATAAAACACTGCTTAAGTTTGTTTCTTACACTCAGCATAGCTAGAAGTAGAAACAATCAAAACACAACATTAATATAAGCAGATAATAAAATCATAAAATGAAGATCATACATGGCAGATAGTAAAATCATAACATAAAAACCATACATGGTTTATAAAAACTTACAGACATAGAAGCAAGAAGATACTTCTTAGCCGCAGTGACTAAAAGACATTTACATTACAATTGAAGAAGAAGAAAAAGAAGAAGAAGACTTAATTCAGTCTGCTTCCAAGAAGAGAAAGGAGAGTTTTAAATAGAAACATGAGCTAGCAATATTCATTACTGCTTACGTATTTGTTAAGTGGAAGAAATAATTGCTGCTATCTTTCCAGGTTGGTTGAGCAAATGAACATCTGCTTTTGTTAGAATAATTCTCGGAATATTCTTTGTTGATAAGTGAACATCTTCTTTTATCAGAATAATTCTCGGAATATTCTTTATTGAAAATAATTTACTTCATCCCGAAGAATAATTGGTAATACGTCTTGATTCTTTTTTTTCTTACATCTTATTCTCACTACTAATTACTTCAAACTTCTGTCGTATTTCTTGTATAATATATTTTTTCTGACAAAACGTACATTTATGAATTTTCTCTTTTTATAATTTCTGAGAGAGTAATTTGAGTCTCTTTGCTGGCGCCTAAATTGTTTTTGCTCACAATCAAAATTCATTCCTTATACATTAATCCATGTATCTTTATAGTTGACTGCTTACAGTGACTGCATATGAATAATTTTTCAAAGAAGTAATATACTCAGATGTTCGAATAATCAATTTTCTTCATCTCAACCCATATTTAATATAAGTCCTCAACGATTAATCTCTGAAGTAATTTTCTGGATGTTTGTATTTTGGGGTGTAAGGTTCACTGCTAATTCCAATTATTATTAATGAAATAACTCATTTTATCCTGAGATAAGTTTGATATAATTTGATAAATAAATTTCAATGTTTGATAACTCGTTGGAAGGTATTCACTGCTTTAATAATTGACTTTGGTAATTCTTTTAGAAAACTATTAACTTTTAAATTTCTCATACGGATTAAACTGCATTTGTATAATTCTAATACAAGCTTTAAATTACTATTTTCATAGATATAAGTAACTTGATATTTTCCAGCTGTATGGAAATAAATCAAAGAATTATCTCTCTTCATAAAAAGATAATTGTTGTTATTCCTGCGATATTTCTGTGATTTTTTTAGTGGATGTGTTTTATAGTATTTTTGCATATGTAAAGGTTTTTTGAGGAAGATGGTTCTTGTTAGTAATTGAGTAAGAAACTTTAGATTTTTATTTACTTTCTTATCTAATAATTCTGAAGCTTGCAAAATCTCTAATTTTCTTTAATTCCGATGAGGATTAACTCATCATCTGGTATTTCTCCAATGAGATATTTTTTTTATTTTAAATATTTCATTTTGAATGTTGTTGTCAAATGCAATTTCACTTTCTAATTTATATATTTGTAGATCAACAATTTCTAGATAATTGTTTGTCTTGATTAAATTTTTCTTCAGTCTCACTTGTTATATCATAATTATCTTTATTTTCATTATCCATATTTATTTTCTGTATAATTCTCGTGTCAGTATACCAGCAAGAGAAATTTTATTTCCTTCAATATATTGTATTTGCAGAAAATCAACTTTGTTATCTGATTAATCTTTTATTTGACAAGGAATCTACTATTTTTCCTTTGACGAAGAAAATAACAGTTTTATTGTCTGTTCTAATTAAAAATGTTTAATTAAAAAATATTTAAAAATTTTTAATAGCTTTTTATTTTTAATAAGTCTTTGTCGTTAATATGATAGTTTTGTTCAGTGGTAGTATAAGTACCTGAATTATATTTGCATAATAATTCTATATTATTGTGTCGGGCTTTTAAGATGGCTCCTCAAGCAATTTCAGAACTGTCAGTTTCTATAGTAATCTGCAAATATATGTAAATGTAATTTTGAAAAATTTTTTATAATTCTTTGATTTGATAAAATTTTTTTTCGTCTTTTTCATATCAGAACCAAGATATATTCTTTTTCAACTTCTTTTTTAGAGAAACTCTTAATTCTGTGAGATTTTTAACAAAAGTTTCTACATAATTAATGCATCCTAAAAATCTTTGTAAATATTTTTGGTTATTTATTTGTTTAAAATGCTCTATTTTTGTTAAGATATGATGGTGTAACTATATGGATCATTTATTTATTATAAGTCCTAAAAATTCTATAGTATATGGTAGAAAGACGGTTTTTTTCTTATTTATAGCTATCCCATGTTTTTGGGCTTTCTGAGATAACAAGATATGATGTTTTAAATGTTCGGTAATAGTTTGACTGAATATCATTATATCGTCTGCATATATGAGACAAAAATGGGATAATTCTTGGAAAATAGTATCCATCCGTCTTTGGAAAATTTGTGTGGCATTTTTTAATTCGAAAGACATTACATTTCATTGATAATGTCCTTGTGGTGTACTAAATGCAGAAAATTCTCTACTATTTCGATGCATAATTATCTGACAAAATTCAAATTTACAATTTAATTTAGAGAACCATTTGGTTGTTTTAATATGATTAACCAATACTTCTTTGTTAAGTAAGAAATAGTCATCGAATTTATTGTTATCATTAAGTTTTTATAATTAATTACTAATCTTGCTTTTTCTCTAATTTGTTCGGCGAGAATTCTTACTAAAAAGGCTGGGCTACTATGGGGACTATTGCTTGGTTCGACTAATTTAAGATATAATAATTCTTCTATTTGAACTTGAATTTTTTTTTTATCTTCAGAGATGTACTTCATTGGCCTAAATCTTATAATAAGTCTAGGGTTAGTTGGTTCAATTGTAGCCATCGGTTCATCTTGTTTCTAAATTTGTAAAGGATTCTCAGAAAATGATGATTTAAATGACGAACTTACAAAGGAACGAAACTCAATAAGTTTGGAATTTTTCAGGAGAGGTTATACTATTTATTTCTAAATGATTATTAAATTGATTTTGGATGAAAATATTTTCTGTTTTTGGCCCACTTGAAGGGCTCAGTTTTGGCTCTGTTTTGTCTTTCTTGAGGGTTTGGTTTGCCCATATGCCGGGTCCAGTTTGAGCTCTTTTGGAATCAAATTATAGATGAAAATATTTTTAATTTTTGGCCCATTTGGTGGGCTCGGTTTTGGTTGGAAGCTTCTATTTAACTTCTCCCAAGATTTTTATTGGTAATCAAGCTTCTCATCCAAAAATTCATGAATTTCAATATCTCTAGGTGGAAATGTTTAATTTGAGCATTGTCATGTCTTATGGGATGAAAGTGGGTTCGATCCTAATGATCCGTAATAGCTTGTCCATTCACTCTCTTATGTATATCAAATACAATGCAATGACACTATTTATGGTGATGTCTTCCCTCCTGTTTTGGCCGTGAGCCTTATTTGAGGTATATGGCCTTTATGGCCTTCCTCTTGCCGCCCTACCAGTGGGTTTATGTTGTGTTGGTTGTTTTCTTTTGTTGCCCCTACCCGTGGGCCTATGCTGTGTGGGCTTTCCTCTTGCTCCCCTTTACCCGTGAACCTTAACTGGTGACCTCTTCATGTGGTGAATCCCCCTCTACTGATTAATTCATCTTATTTTTATGACATATGAAAAGCTTTTAATGATTTTGTTTCTTGTTTTTCGAGAAATCATGGAGTTGATATAAATTGAATTCATGAAGGGTTTGGAAATTCATAAAATTGTCATTTGGAAAGGATATCCTTTTTGGATTGATTCAAAGATATTGGGCTCTCTTTTGAGGATTATTTCACCCTTCTTATCTTTTGATCTTTTAGGTGGATCAATTCCTCCTCTCTCATCCCCATTTTCTTTTTCTTTGCTTCTTAGTTCGATTTTCTGTGCTTATGTTTGATATATAAGTGCTCATGTATAACCTCTTGTTATATGTGAAATCATCAAACAAGGTCGCAAGTAGGTCGATTTTGTTTTGGGGCGTAGGGCGATGATGACAAAGATACGCTGGTGGTAGAGAAGAATGATATCTTACAATACCGGGACTCAAATCCGGGACTTGATGAACTGTAGGATCAAAGTATGATTCACTGACATAAGACTAGAGGGGAACCCGTACCTTCTTAGGTTGTTGGTGGTCGTAGGTGCAATGACGCGATCGACTTGTGGACAACTATACTTTTTAAATTTGGAGAAACAAATTGATAAGAACAGATACAATATTTATAAAAAAAATATCTTTATTATAAAATTAAAAATAATTTTTCTTTTGTATGCTTAAAATAAACCCTATCTAATTCATATATTAGGTAGGGGAACTTGTTGGCCTCATATAAAATATTTTGCAGACCAAACGGATGTCACAAATTCTTTAGTTTAAGTGATTGAGTTCCTACTAGTGATATATTTATTATTCGGGATAAGTGTATTACTTGTGGCATTGCGCTCCGTCATCCAAACTATCAAAAATGTGAGACCCGTTTGGTTTCACCTATTTTTAAATTAAAATGTTACGTTTCAAAAATCAAAAAGAACATATTTATATTTAAATTATTTACATATCTTACATGATCGCATAAATATATGGTGATTTAAACATATATATATATATATATATATATATATATATATATATATATATATATATATATATATATATATATATATATAACGACCGACAGGTGCTACCCTAACAGAAAGGATGCATTAAGATTGTATGAGAGGGCTAAATAGAGACATCCTACCTATACGATACCAAGTACAATACTACCCTAACAAAAGGATACAGACAGACCCATAAAATTTGAAATATGCAAAAAAAAAAACAAGTAGCTAGGGACGAGCCAATTTAATCCTGCCACTTCCTCTAGTTTTAGGAGCGGAGCCAGATAACAAACTTTGAAGTGTCGTGTCATTGTCAGGAGTAACCAAAGTATCATACATTAAATTTCTAAGTTGGAGTGTCCCCAAGTCTTCTTCTTCTGCCGAGAAGTGTAAACCTGTCATTTCTCATCTAAAGACTGACTCATGTGATCTTTGGTCTATTAGATATTAGAACAGCAGTAGAAGGAAAGAAATTCATTGTCACAGTGATAAGTTCTAATGTATGTGAAGTGTGAATTGTCACATCTACACCTGATGCTTCTTGATTAGGAGCTGCGGGGCTATCCTGATTTTCGGTCCGAACATTATCTCTTATTATATAGTCAGGAGAAGGACTCTCAGGGGCAGACACCATTCTTATGGCGAATCCTTTCTCAGGTTGGCTGTCATCAGGTTTGCTAGGTGCGCATTCACGTGAACTAACATGTTCCTGCTTTTGACTATGAGTTCTCAACTGTGGGTGCAATCTGAAACATTTTTCTTGCAGGTGTCCAAATATCTTGCAGTGTTTGCAGTAGTGAGGTTTTTGTTCCATAACAATTTTCTTCCAATAACCATTATGAGCAGAGCCAAGCCAGACTTCTTATACATATGATAGTGTAATATTTCTTTCAATCAAAATTCTTACAATATAGGGCATTGAGAAATGAACTGTAAGTGTGTCTACTTGGAAATGTTTTTCAATGATAGTCTCAATTGCATATAAGATAGGTGAGTCAAAGAATTGAATCTTGAGTTCAGGTAATGAGAACCAGATAGACTCAATTGAGGGTTCTTGACTGGGATCAAAATTAGAGGTCCATTTGAGCAATTTCATATGATTGCCCTTGATTGTGATGAATTTCTTTGAGAAAATTATTTTGTAATTTTCTTCGATGCTCAGCTGTATCATAACATGTTTTCCGTCGAAAAAGACTCACCTACCAAGCCCCAACTAGTTTGAAATCTTCAAAACCATCCTGATAACCTCCATCTTAGGGCGACCTAATTGGAACTTTCCAACTAATAAAAATTAGTATTTTCTCGCATGAGTTGAAATTTCAGCGTTAGGGAGAAATAGTGCTGGTTTGCCCCTTTTTTATCTACTTTTTGATAAGATAGCAATCTCTAAATTCTGCAACAGAATCATGGTACATATGCGGAAATATCAGACTATCTGCAAGGTGGAAAGGGGAGCTGTGTTTGTGAACCACTGTGGCATCGGCGGGTTTGGCGGGATTATCACCTGTGAGGGCGGCGGCGTAGGAAAGCACCCCTGAGACCATCTCTAGCAGAAGAGAACAACCACAAACTGTGAGCGAGGATGAAGGCTGCGACCATTTTTAGTCACTATGTGAGGAAATATCGCGGAGTAGGTAGTAAACGAGAAAGTAGTTTGCAACCGGGGCGAAGGCTCGGCCGACGCACTCGAATGCAGACGACGACGGAGAACGACGCAGTCTTCGACGCGACCAAGGACGAAGGCTCGACCAGCAGTGTGTGAGTCTCTGTTTGAAGCCTATGAAACAGTAGCACAATGAGGACGATGGAGTGAAGCTGGAGGTTTGCGCTGGGTTTCGCCATCGGGCGAAACTCTAGCAGAGCTCGCCGCCATTATATCTTATTTTGAGCTAAAATGAGCTGAACATGATGAAATAAAGGGTTGTTCGTGGTTCACTTAATGAATGATTCGAACATAAGTTGTTCACAATCAATGAGTTTTCTTATAGCTCTGCTGCTAAAAACTGTGACGAGGAGCTCAAAGGGCTAAAGATGGAGTTTACCGTTTTTTGAAATGCCTTTGTTCTTTTGAGGTTGTACCAATTTTTTACTAGGGATGAGTTTATGCTACACCTGAAGACCAAGCGCTTCAACATAAGTACCTTGAGGGTTTTGGTTGTGATCAGAGACAAGCAGGGTGAAATCATTGTTGTTGGGGGTTAATAATTACATCAGGATCCAGTCCAGGTGGAATGTGTTGCTATTATCTTTCTCAAAAATATCATCACTCCTTGGATGTTTGAAAGCAAAGGGATCATTATCCATGGTGACAACATGAATTTTATTAACTTATTTTGTCAAAGTATGGATGCTTGCACGTGGATGGAACACCCTTATGATGGACCAGATTTGGCTTTTCTAACTGATTTCAATCAAGTTCTTTTTTCTTTGTCCCTAGACACCATAACCAAGTGGCCCATTCTTGTGTGTGGTCTCCTTACGTAGATCTTTTAATTGGAACTCTTCTTGTTGTGATCCTCCTATTATGTACTTAGCCAAAGAGGAGTTAGATCTTTTTGCACGTGCCTAGCTCCACATTTTGTTTCTCCTTTTTTTTAACTATTTTGATATAGTGATGCAAATGCACACTTTCAAGAAACCAAGCACTTACTACGGATGTTCATGCTAACCACATTTTTCATTTTCTTTAGTATGTTTTGTAGAGATGACTGGTGAATGCTCGAGCCATCCTAAAGATGTAAATTTATTTTCATTGAAATTGTAAACTTGAGTGTATCTTGATTGTATTCGTTGAAATGAGTCTGTTGTAGTGCATTTGTGAATCTCGATTTCCCTACTATATTATTATCATTATTATTATTATCATCATCATTATTATTTTATGCTTTAATTATTCATTCATTCTTATGTGACATGTGAATCTCTTTTTTATTATCAGAATTTTGCGAGTTAATCCTGGTGACCTCGAGTAGTCGGCTGTGAGGGTTCAGTATTGGGTTATGGTTTTGTCTGCTCAAGGGGTCAATCTAAAATATTGTGTTCAAATAGCCATCAAGAGCATTGCAACTTGTGTTCTTCGTTAGATACCCAGAAGTTACAATTGCTTGAATAGCACGACTTGATGATTATGTCTCTCGAAATTTAATGATGTTACTTCAAAGTAATTTGTGAAGTATAGTTGTTTAAATATCTCGCTAGGAGTAAAAAATTTCATCTATTCTGCCTCTGACTAACTTGCATTTTCAAATTTTAATCAAATTTGCTTGGCTTAGAGAGAATTTGCTTTGAGAAATTTAAAATTTGATATTGATCATGGTATATATTACTAATATGCTTCTCTTTGTGTAATCTATGTCATCTCTAGTGGTTATGTCATGCTAATCTTATCTATAATAATTTTAGGGAAAACCAGTTAACTTGCCTGATATAGTGATAGATGCAAAGTAGCAATGATGAGATAGAAACATAGAAGAATGAATCATATTGATAGTATTCTAGTAAGATAAAGTTAAAATCAGATAGGATGAATTTTGAATTGATCTTCATGCTTTTAGGGATTTCTAGTTTATAAGTGTTTGGCCCAATGCAACGCAAAACATTATATGGACCAACTTTGTTTGCAATTTATTCCTTAAAAACACTTGCAGAATTTTTTTTAGATTTAGATTCACTATTATCTTATTACCTGGTTTGAATTCATAGTTAGTTTTTAGTGAATATCTTCATTCAGAGCATGCATATGTTGTATGTTGCAAATTCATTAGGTATTTATTCACTACAAAGTTTAACAAGATTTATTTATTTTTTAAGATGATATCTTGTAACAATTTACAATGCTTTAGTATCCGTAAACCTATCAATAATAGTATTGTGTAAACTTAGCCATGGGTGGTATTAAAATCCTAATTAAATGGATGTTGTTTGGGTGGTATTAAAATCCTAATTAAATTGATGTTGTTTAATTATACTGTATAACATATCGCTAAACTTCTTTTAACTTGTGGGCTAATAACAATTAAAGATTCTATTTGGGTTTCCACTTCCTTTTGCTGAGTTTTCTAAATTTAGCTTGTGGATTGTGTCTATATCAAATAATAGTTTTATATCCTATATGCTATTGTTGAGAAATTAGGGCGAAGAAATACAAGAATCGACACAAATCCAAAAAAAAAATACACTGAGATTTAACGAGGTTCGACAAAGATGCCTATGTCATCGAGAGCAGAGCGGCGACTTTCTGTACCCATGTACCGTACAGAGCGGCGTTGCCATCGCACCCCCAACCCATATAACGAAACTCCCCCGTTTGGGGCTTTCTTTCAACTCCAGAAAAATGTTACAGAATATAGGATACCCTCTAGGGTTACAAGCAAGTATATGTATAGTGTTAGAGTAAACCCTGAAGTACAATATGTAATTACAAAATTACCCTTGTACCGTACAGAGCGGCGTTGCCCCTGCACCCCTAACATATATAACGAAACTCCCCCGATTGGACAGATTCTTCTGCTTCGCTTTGTTCCAACATCTGTTCTTTATATGGTATATTAGTTATACCTTACAAATCTCCACCTTGGCGAATATCCAGCCCCTTAGGAGAAATACATCATGGAGTTTCTTACACACTGAATTGAGTTGGGCCACCATGCTTTTCTAGCAACTGCAAACATTCAACAAATCTAAGCAATGCAAGAACTTGTTGATAGTAACTGGCTTGGTCAACATATCAGTTGCATTTTTATCAATATGAACCTTCTACAATAGTATCTCACCAGAAACAATCAATTCTCTGATCTTGTGATACTTGACATTAATATGCTTGGTTCTCGCATGATACACCTGGTTCTTAGCCAGATAATGACATTCTGACTGTCAAAATGCAACTAAACTCTACCTTGCTTAACGCCCAGTGCCTTTACAAGCCCAGCAAGCTATAAGGCTTCTTTTGCAGCTTCAGCTACTGTCATGTACACAGCTTCAGTTGTAGATAATGCCACTATAGACTGAATTGTTGATTTCCAACATATAGATCCTCCACCAAGAGTAAACACATACCCAGTTGTAAACCTTCTGTCATACTAATCACCTGCATAGTCTGAATCAACGTACCTCTCAACTGAAGGATTATTTTGTTGACTGCCAAAAATAATTCAATGTCTTACAGTACCCTTCAGATACCAGAAAATCCACTTGGCTAGTTCCCAATGTCATCTTCTAGGATTAGACATGTATTTGCATACTTGACTAACAGCATGAGCCAAATCAGGACGAGTACATACCATTGCATACATCAAGCAACCAACTGCACTGGCATATGAAATATTTGTCATAGTCTTTGATTTTTGTATGTCTTAGAATACTGTTGTGAAGAAAACTTAAAATGATTTGTTAATAGAGTGCTCACAAGTTTTGTTTTGCTCATCTCAAACATGTCCAACACTTTCTCAATATTGCATTGTTCAGATAAACATAATCGTCTTGAGTCTCTATCTCGATAAATCTTCATTTCAAGAATCTTCTTTGTAGGACACAAGTCTTTTATGTCAAATTCCTGGCTAACAAAGCTTCCAAACCCCGAACATCATTCATATTCTTTGCTGCAATCAATATATCGTCAACATAGGATAACAGAAAATTAATAGAACGATCATCAAGGCTCTTTACATAAACACAACAATCATACTCACATCGCTTGCAGCCAATATGAATCATGTAAGAGTCAAATCGCTTGTACCATTGTCTTGGAGACTGTTTCAACCTATACAACGATTTCTTTAATCTGCGAACCAGATGTTCTTGTTCTGGTTGAGTGAACCTTTCTGGTTGCTCTATGTAAATCTGCTCCAAATCACCATGCAAAAAACAATTTTAACATCCATCTGTTCTAAATGCAAGTCTCAAATAGCTAGTAATGCAAGCATTGCTCTGATTGAAGTATGTCTGACCACAGAAAAAAAATTCATTATAATTTATCCACTTCTGCTGTGAAAATCTCTTTGCTACCAGTCAAGCCTTGAACTTTTCTCATTCTTTTTCTGATATTGTTTTTTTTTTGTACACCCGCTTGCACCCAATACCCTTCTTTCCTTGAGGAAGTTGAACTAGCTCTCATATGTGATTTTTCTACAAAGACTCTATCTCCTCAACCATTGAACCCACTCATTTCTCTTTCTCCTGGTCGGTAATAGCTTATTGAAAAGTGGTTGGATCATCGTTGCTGATGAGAAGTGCACAAGAGACTAAGTCTTCATAACTCAATCTGCTATGAGGTCTTATGTTGATGTGTGTCTGTCTATCTCTGATTTTATTGTAATTCTTCAATTCATCTGTACTGGAATCTCCATGTGTTGGTTCTGAACTTTCAACTGTCTCAGTTGTTACTGGATGTTCTAGCTTCATCTGCACTGTATCTGAATTGTAACATTTCATTGCATATTTTCTTGATTTTGCTGCAACATGGACTGTTCATAAAAAACTGGATCTCTACTGATCATCATCTTCTTTGCAATCGGATCCTAAAACTTATATCATTTCACATCTTTCTTTAGCCCAGAAAGATGCACTTTTTGGATTTTGGATCAAGTTTTAATCTTTCATCTCCAGGTACATGCACATAAACAAGACAACTAAAAATTTGTAAATGATTGAAATTAACTAGATTATATGTTCATACCTCTTCTGCAACTTTGCCACTTAACGATGTCCGAGGTGATCTATTGATGAGATAGCATGTCATATTCACAGCCTCTACCCAGGAACTTTTAGGAAGCTCTGCATTCAGTCTCAAGCACCCTGCCCTTTCAGTTAAGGAACTGTTCATCCTTTCTGCAACGCCATTCTGCTGTAGTATCTTGCATACTGAAAAAAGCCTCTGAATCTCATGCTCACAAAATTTCTAAAGCTGTGAATTTGTGTGTTTTGTGTTATTATCAGATCTCAAATAATTGATCTTTCTGTCAGTTTGGTTCTCCACAGCTTTCCACAACTTAAATTTAGAGAATACTTCATATTTCTGTTTTAAAAAATACACCAAAATTTTCATGGAGAAACCATCAATAAATGTAACAAAATACAGAGATCTTCCCAATGATGATTCCCTAGTATGGCTCAATACATCATAATGTACATAATCAAAAATCTCTTCAGTTTTGTGATTTTAAGTCATAAAACTGACTCTAGTCTGTTTTCCAAGAACATAAAACTTACAAGATCAAGCTTTCAGCTTTTAACACCTTGCAACATATTTCTTCTATGCAATTTTGTCATCTCAAGTTCACTAAGATGACTCAAACGCATATGTCTTAGTTTTGTATTATCATCATCTGACTCTACAGAATGAACTCCACCTATAAATATATTTCCTAACAGTTTGTAGGTATTATCTGCTGTTAACGTTCCTTTCATCACAGTCAGATGGTTTCTCTATCCTCATCTGCCTTAGGAATAAAACCATTTTTATATAAAGTGTCCATGAAAATCAAATTCTTTTTCATATCTGGAATATGTCTGACATCACATAATGCTCTAACAGTTTCATCATACATCTGAATTCTGACTTCACTAATACCAACAATATTATAACATATATCATCACCTAAATAGACTGAGCTAAAATTAGTTAACCTGTATGAAGTAAATAACTCTCTGTTATGTATTATGTGATAAGAGCACACATAATCAAGAATATATGCATCCATGAAATAAGTTGATGAAACTGAAAGCATATCATTATCACTGCAATTTAAATTGTCATTCTGCACAACATTTACAGACTTGGATGATGCATCACATTTCTTCCCAGTATGCTTCTTGAGCTTTGGACAATCCCTTTTCATATGACCCGACTCCTTGCACTTGTAGCAATGAATTGTCTTTTTTTCTTTGAACTTTGATCTGAAATTTCACATTCCAGAACCCTCCGCTTTCTTCCTTCTACGATCTTAATTACCCTTCACATTTAAACTGTCGCCATGAGAGCTTTTTCCTGCATTCTGCTTCTGTTGGTTATGGGTCAACAATGCTGCAGTGATCTCATCAACTTTGATAGTTTTTTTCCCGTATGTAAGAGTAGTCATCAGGTGTTCATAGGAAGATAACAATGAACACAATAAAATCATTGCTCGATCTTCGTCCTCAATACTCACATCAAGCCGTGACAATTCTGTGATTATTTGATTGAAGTCATTCACGTGTTGTGCCACATCAGAACCTTCTTGCATCTTCAGCCCATACAACTTTTACTTCAGATACAATTTATTCGTCAGAGATTTAAGCATAAACTGAGTTTCCAATTTCTTTCATATCTCCCATGGAGATTTTAGATTCATCACGTGATACATAACCTCATCAGTCAGACATAAACGTATGGTTGTTATCATTTGTTGTTGCAATTCTTCTCAATATTTATCCTCCATGACATCTGGTTTCGTTGTCCGCTAAGCCTTCAAGATTCTCTGCGATGTCAACAGATCCTTCACTCTTATTTGTCACAATCCGAAATTACCAGTTCCATCAAACTTTATCACCTCGAATTTTGCATCAGAAATTGTCATTTGAAATTAATCCTGCAACGAACCTTTCTGCAAATTCCCCTGCTTCAGTAATTCTTCGTGGAACCTGGAATTCCTTCCCGAACTGCAAAACACTGAAGCCTCAAAGCACTCGCGAACTCGGATGAAATCACATGGTCACAATGCCGCGAATCCCTCTGCATCGCAGAAGAAGCCGCACTGAAGCCTGCTGAAAGAACCTTCTGCGTCGTGAATCGCCGAACAGCTCTGTCACGCAAAGGCCTCCTGGTTGCAGATCCTAGTTGCCAAACAGTCTTGCAATATTCAGCCTGTCGCGGAACCTCTGGTTGTCGCACGAACGCCACGAGCCACACGAACAACCTGCGAACTAGCTACGACCTTCTGCTGTCGCGAGATCAGCACCCTCGCGCAAACAACTCTTTGTCGCGCGGAAGAGCCTGCAGCGATTCGCCTTTGTCGCGATTCGAACTACGGCGTTGAAGTCACTGAAGCCCGAACCCTTTTGCCACGAACCCGCAAACCCTCTGTCGTCTTCGTCGTCGAATCTCGCTGGCCAAACCGCTACTCTCTTTGTCATCGAAATTCGCCATTCACCTTCCTGCGCCGAAGCCCTAGTCGCCAAATCTTCTTCTTATTGCTCTGAAAATTTCTTCCCTATCTTAGAACCTCGCTCTGATATCACTTGTTGAGAAATTAGGGCGAAGAAAAACAAGAATCGACACAAATCCAGAAGAAAATAGAGTTTTAACGAGGTTCGGCAAAGATGCCTACGTCCTTGGGAGCAGAGCGGTTACGTTCTTTCAATTTCATAAAAGAGTACAAGATACAGAATAAGCCCTAGAATAAACCTTGAAGTATAAAATGTAATTACAAAATTACCTCTGTACGGTACTGCGTGGCGTTGCCCCCGCACCCCCAACCCACATAACAAAACTCCCCCAATTGGACAGATTCTTCCGCTCCGCTTCGTTCAAGCATATGTCCCTTATATGATATATGAGTCATACTTAACAGCTATTTAGTCATTTCAATAAGGTATAAAATTGCAATGTGTAGTTGTATCTAAAGTTTAAAATACAGATGAAATTGAGTAATTTAGAAAAGCAATCAAGTACTATAACGCTGAATCATATTACCTTTGTATATGTGGTGATCCTAAAACAATCTTTATTCTATGAAAATCTCAAGGTCCATATGGAATAGGTAATTGTGTATAACGCGTAATAGTATGTTTTTTTCTTTTAGTCATTTAGGACATTCTACATTGTGATATTATACCCGAAACATTGTTTTTTGAATCAACCCAATAATTCATATTCTCAGTTGTGGTCATAATTTGATCTCAATCAAAATGTCGTATAAAACCACCTTCATATAAGTTTAAGATAAGAAATCTTGCAATGATTTGTAAATTTTGTTTGCCCTAAAAGGAGAACTATCCATAAACAAGATATCTTTACGAAGCATAGGTGAGATGGTAGTGCTTAAGGTTGGCTTAATTCTTTTATTCACCTTAACTTACATGGTGTGTATGATGACAACAAGCTTACTTAACCGTGCAATCTTTTAGGATAAATGTGTATTCTTATAAGAATTCAACCTATTTGACCTGCCTATGCCATATAATTTTTTTTGGTTATTCAAGTATTTTAAAGCTGGGTGATTCAAATGTAAAACACATCCCTTGGGTTTAGAAATATCTCCATTATCAAAGTGATTATATAACGATAGATTATTTCTTTTTATAACTAGTGTATTTTTCTTTTAGAATATCTTCGTCATTGAACTTAAATGCGAAAATATTGACTTTAATATCAATCACCCAACAAAGTTTTGCCTATACATCTGTTGGCAAGATATCTAACCAATATTTCTTAATATTGTTAGCAAACTGGATGAATATAAATTATTTCTTTGAAAAAAAATTGCAATTTTATTTACGTAAGCTACTTATTAAAATTTTGTTTGTGATTTTACTTTGAAATTCATGTGAAAAAACATTCGCTCAATGTCCATAATAGATAATGAGTTTATGATATTTTTTACCAAGCTTAAAGTGGATTTGAAAGGTTGAAGTTCTTTTACATGGAGATTTGATCTTTAATATTAATAATCCATCACATGACACTCAATGTTTTCTTAATTGAAGAATTTTCAAAATCACTAGTTTTCTTCTTGAACTTATGTGCATGATTTCATTCATCGTCCTCATTAGCTTTTTCTCCAATATCAATATGCATGCTTCTACTAGGTCTACAACTTGCAAAAGGGCCCATTTGGTGGCATCCAAATCAACCCTTGCAAAAAACTTAGATCTTAATATGAAAGCTAGCAACTTTTCTTTCTATTTTTTTTAAATAGTTTTATTACTTTTAGGTAGAACCATTATAGTCTGATTATTTTGCTGAAAAGAAGAAGTTCCAATGTATGAATAGCTTTTATTAGGTGCAGAAAATTTTTGTAGTTCTTCAAAATCTAAGACATGTATAGAAGCATCCATAAAAAAATTTATTTCATATGTTGTTAACCATTTCTTAAATTTAGGTGTTAAGCCATTTCTAAGCTTAGAAAATAAAAATTTTAGAAAGCAATAACAGTTCTTTAAACTTTGTCAGGTATTTAGGGGCCATTTGAGATCACTTTAATTTTTTAATTTTTTTTAATTTAAAACAAAACATTTTTGTTATGGTATAACTTGTTCAGTTGTTTTTAAAAACTCTCAAAATAATATTTAGATGTTTTCAGTATTTTTAAAAATATGCTAATTTGTTTTAATCAAAAATAAAATTATACAAAAAATACACTAAACAAACATGTTTTTACAACAAAAGCAAAAACTAAAACAGATTTAAAAAAACAAAAAACACAAGTGATCCCAAACAACCCCTTAGTTACAACTTTTCCTTCAAGTGTTAAACTCATCAAGCAATCAATCTTAGTTAAGTATTTTCTTAACAAATTTTCATGGAATTCAAATAAGTGGTTGATTGGAATGATGATCTTTCTGTCTCTCATCACGTCATAAATTTTTGCTCGGTGATAAGTTTTGGTTCCACAGCCTTGTTTCCCACCTAAAATCATTTGCTAATGCAGAAATTATTCATATCCATTATTTAGTTCGAACTACTTTAGGATCCATTCTCCCATCGAAAGTAGTTGCATATAATTTTACTTATGTTATATTTCATTAAGACCATAAGGTTTTCTGCCATGGGCGAGTGCTGCGATTGAATTCTTCATGAAGGCTAAATTCATAATATGTTTCTTATGGGAATAATCTGATTAGCATTCAAAGTATCAATTCTGTTGTTAACTTGTTTTGTGCCAGTGATTTGTTCGTCATGCTTTGTAGTATTTGTTATATTTAGTTTTGGAAGACAATTAAAAAATTATACCAAAGGAGATCTATTGATTTAACCTGATAATTTTCCCCCATTCTGAGTGTCTTTTTAACATAACCTAAAGTTTGATAATGATTATATATATGAAAATTAGTGGACTACAACATAACCAAGGATGAGATAGATAATTAATACACACAAAAATATCACTACTCACAAGTATCAATCGCCAACATTAGCAGAAAATTGTCACTTTTGATGTGAATTAACAATCACATTTGTTATATTCAAAAGAATAAATTAATCACTAAAAGTTAAATTTATACAAAAATATCAACAAGTATAAAATTCAATAATGATCGGATTTATGAAAGGAACATGGCATATTACATCTGAAAATTTTCCAATCCTACACACACATCAGAACAAAGTAATAGTTAGAATACGAATATAAATCACCCCAATAAAAATATATAGGCCTCACATATTTTCAAAAATACCCACAGTAAACATAAAGACGTGTGAAAAACTTGAATAATATACATTTAATCAGATCACAAACAAGAATTGAAGGAAAACTAAAATTTTATTTTAATACTTAAATGTTCAGTGATTTTTGCATGCCTATTTCAATTAGACGGCTGTTGAACAGTGGGAGACATTTTTAGGTTTCATTATTTCGGTACATATACATCCTTATAATGAAAGAACAAGACACTCCATAGGAGGTGGTTAGGGTTACTATAGCAGCCAACTATCCTAGGACTATACTAGCTATCAACTACCATGTATGACTACAGGATTGTAACAATTAGCAACTTCATTTATTGATTCAGAGATTACAACAATCATTCCTATAGTGATCTCAAGACTCTGGCAATCAACGAAAGCAACGACCCTAGGGAAGAAATAATATTAGGAAGCTATATGAAGTTATATATAGATTGAAACCCAAAAAGTTGAAATTGAGACTATTCATGATGATGTTTGAATTGAGACCCTCGCAACAGTGGACCAAACCTAAAGTGGATGTTAGAATATTGGAGATCAACATCATAGGCATGCGGTAACGGATACAAAAGAGAAAATAAAAACTACAATGCAAATTTATCTTGTCCTCTTTAATGTTCACTTCTGTTATTCCAAAAATTAATACAATTTTACACTTTTGTAAAAAGAAAAAATTTATAACACTTAAATTACACCAAATATACTATATGGATTTGAGAGTTCACTTTAAACTTGACATTGATAGCCAGTGTGTGACAGAGGTAAAAATGTCATCATTGATGTGTGTTAAATTAGAGATGCATACTCGAGAAGTAATTACATTAAAGAGATGGAGTAGCCTTTATTGAAGATAAAGTGATGCAGAATAGCTTGGTAGTGTGTGTTTGAATGATGATGAGTATAAGATGTAGAGTAAAACTTGTGTGCAAAATAAATGTTGAAGATTAAGGAGAAAAAGGGAGTAGATTATAGAGATAATCCATGTAACACTTACTGTGAATGGAAAATTGGAATTTCTAAAGGCAACTTTAAAACTTTAGGAAAATAATAATGGTAGATGATGCAATTTTAATGCATGAAAATTTACTTTTATGCTACCATTTTTCTAATTTTAATATTAATTTGGGAATACCCAACTTTAATTATGATTTCAAATAATTTTACAATTAAGTTGAAGACTATCTTCCCATATGTTACCTAGATCCCGTCTACTTCTGCCTCGAGAAGGTTAAATTCTCTAATTAAGGTATCAAGGTTGGCATCATTGTGCAAATAATTGGAATAGTCAAAAAATGAAGTTTACAAGCAGGTTAATATACATCCAACTTTTCATAAAGTTATGCTAGGGTTAAAATTTATATGAATCTTTCTCTTATTTTTTTAATGGCTAAATGTCTGATAAAAAATATAGATTATTTAAATGAATACCTTCAAGTTTATTCATAAAAATCCATGTGTCACATAGATTTTTAGCTAGTCTTTTTATAATAGTACAAATGATGAGCATAGAAGTTGTCTCCGTTTTATTTGTGCATCCAGGTTCAAATCACATTAGTAGTCTCTTCATAATGCCTGACGAAACATTAACTCGTTTTGAAACTCCTACTGGTGGGAGCCCTAAGCTTTAGGTTTGCTCTTATATTTTCAGTCAATTTGAAATACGATGTTATCAAATACTAGTGTTCCAAAAACAATTCATAAACTTTATTCATTTAATGAAGTTTTATGTAAGTTAGCTGGCCAAAATCACTGTCACTTTGTTTATAGACTCGGTCAACATTTAGGTTAGATGCATTTTTTGGAAGGTGGGTGTTTAAGATAAAATTGGAATTGATTCAACT
>NEWO01000629.1:0-12899 GCA_003013225.1 Phalaenopsis aphrodite
TTTTCATCTTTTTTGTTTAATTTGTAAATTCTAAAATTTGTAATAAAATTTGTATTTTGTAAAATTTGATAAAAAAGTATTAATGTTTTTTTTGTAAAATTTGGTTTGCAAATTTTTTCTAGAAATTTATTCTTCAAATATGTTTTGAATTAAGTTGGTAGTTCAAACAGTTTTAATAAAAAATTGTTATTATTATTATTTTTTTTAAATAAATTATTATAATAATTTAATATTATAACCAGCTAATTTTGAGCTGAACACGAACATGATTATCATTTTCGAGCCGAACACGAACACACTATTCACGAGCCATTTCGAACACGAGCCGATTTCGAACACGAGCTGATTTCGAACGAGCCGAACACGAGCCAAGACTGAGTTCGCTCAGGCTCGGCTCGTTTACAGCCCTATTCACCACCCTGTAACTTGTATAGCAGGTATTAATTCGTTATGTTCATTCATAATTACAGTCACTCCTCCTTTAATAGGAACAAAGTGAATTGGCCTAACCCATGCACTATCTCAAATAGGGTAGATAATTCCAGCATCTAACCATTTTAAAATTTCTTTCTTAACAAGTTCTTTCATAACAGGATTCAGTTTCCTTTGAGGATCAGCACTGGGTTTGTAGTTCGCTTCCATATGAATTCTATTCATACAAATTGAAGGACTAATTCCTTTAATATCAGTAATTGTCCATCCAAAGGCTTTCTTAAAATTTTTAAAAATTTTCATCAACTTTTCTTCTTCTTCCATCATTAATTTTGAGGAAATTATTACTTGTAAAGTAGAGGAATCTCCTAAAAAGGCATATTTTAAATGTTCAGGAAGTAACTTCAACTCAAGTTCTTGAGGTTTTTCAATTGATGGACAAAATGATTTATCTTTGTCTATTGTGTCCAAAATTTCAAAAATTTCTCAAACATAGTTTGAATCTTCCTTAAAAGGTTCTTCACATCAATCTAATTCCTCTTCTTGCTCGTATTCCAAATCTTTTTCTTCAAATTTTTCTTCATGAGTTGTTTTCAAATGGAATTAACTTATATATATTATAACATTCATCCTATAACATTCATCATCTTTACCTTTTATAGGACATATGATTGATATTGAAATATTGATAGTAACAGTTTAATAGTTGATGCGCATTGTTAATTCCCCTTTCTACACATCTATCATTGCTCTTCCTGTAGCTAGGAAAGGTTTTCTCAAAATGATAGGTATCTCTTTATCTTCTTCCATATCTAGTACTATGAAATTAATAGGAAAGATAAATTGATCAACTTTCACTAGGACATATTCTATAACACCTTTAGGGTATGTTATCGAACGATCATTTAACTGCAGAGTTACAGTAGTAGGGGTTATTCCTCTTAATCCCAATCTTTTAAATATTGATAATGACATAAGATTAATGCTTCCACCTAAATCACATAAAGATTTCCCATAAATTTAGTCTCCTATTGCAAATGAAATTTTAAATCTACCTGGATCTTTAAGCTTTTTAGGAAGCTATTACTAAATTATAACACTGCACTCCTCGCTAAGTACAACAGTCTCATTAACTTCAAATGTCCTTTTCCTGTTGAGAATATCATTCATAAACTTTACACAGCTTAGCATTTTTTCTAAGGCTTAAGCAAATGAAATATTAATTGTAAGCTTCTTAAATATTTCTTGAAATTTTTAAAATTGCTTATCCAACTTCTGCTGGCAAAGTCTCTGAGGAAATAGAGGTGGTGGTTTTTCCAAATAAAGTTTTTTGTGGAGAAATAGTTTTTCAAAATCTTTTGGAGTGTTCTCTTTTGATTCTTCAATTTTTCTCTCTCAACTTCAATTTCTTTTTGAACCCTACCTTCCAACTCTCTTGTGCATCTAATTTGAACAGCTTTTACTTGCTCTTTATTTCTATCTTTTGGATTTGATTAAGTATTACTAGGAAGTGTTCCTTGGGATCTATTACTTAATGAGTTTGTTATTTGCCCAAGTTGATTCTCAATATTTCTAATTATATCTTCTTGACTTTGTAATTGATTTCCCATTTGTAACACCACTTCTTCTAAAGAAAAATTCTTCACCTTAAATTGTGTATTACTGTTGAAACCTGGAGGATAAGTATATCTATAATTATTATTCCCTTGATTGTTCCAGTTTCCTAATGGGTTTACTTGGTTGTTCCCCCATTGCTGATTATTACCACCCGAATTGTTGTTCCAGTTAAAGTTGGGATGGTTTTCCCAACCTGTGTTATAATAATTTGAATATGGTTTACTCTGCTTGTTATTTATGAAATTCAAAGTTTCTAATGATTCTTGAGAATCTACCATTTGGCCTAATGAATTCCCTTCAATCATGGAAATTGATTGAGAAAACTTCATTTTAAATTGGTCTAACGTCTTTGAAATTGCAGCAACTTTATTTGCTAACATAGTAAATGCATTATTTTCATGAATATTGGATACTTGCTTAGGATTCACCCTCCTAGAAAGCTATTGAAAATAATTGGTAGCCATTCCTTTAATTAAAGCATAAGCATCATGAAATGGTTTTGACATCAATAAACCACCAGCAGTGGCATCGATATTTGATCTAAGAGATCCAACTAATCCATTATAAAAAGTTTGAATTATTAACCAATCTGGTATAACATTGTGTGGACACTTTATTAAGAGTTATTTAAATCTTTCCAATGCTTTGTAAATAGATTCCCCTTCAAACTGATTAAAAGATGTAATATCATTTCTAGGCTTCGCATTTTTTGTTGTTGAAAAATATTTAGCAAGGAATTTTTGTGCTAAATCACCCCATGATCTGATAGATCCAGGTGCTAACAAATTCAACCACATCTTAGTTTTATCCATCGGTGAGAAAAGAAATAACCTGTCTTATGACATCATCTCATACACTATCATATTTAAATGTAGTGCACAATTTTATAAATATGGAAAGATGTAAATTTGGATATTCAGTTGGTGATCCCCCAAACTGATTAATTGATACCATTTGGATAATAACAGGTTTAAGCTCAAATAAATTAGCCACTATAGTAGGTTTTTGAATACTACAATGAAGTTCATCTACAATGTCTAAACTCTTGATGAATTTAAGCATTTTCATCATTTTGATTTGCCATTTCTACAATTTTTTTGGATTTTTCAAAATTTTAATTTTTCTAGTTTTTCTGATTTTTCTAACAGTTCTGTCTAATTCAAAATTTTAGGGCACTAGTCCTTCAGAACATGAACTACGCATACACTAACATAAAATAAAATAAAACTAAACATATGCAAAATAAAATATAGTAACTTAAAGTTTAAATAAGACTTTCTGAAAATAAAAATTTGCTTTTAAATCAATAGATTCTTTACAACTTTAGCTTCACTTCCCTCACAACAGCTCCAAAAAATTGATCCCCGATAAATGCTTATATGCAATAGTGTAACAATAATTCTGATTATATCATTTACTTATATTTTCTTATTTTGCAACAAAATTAAAAACTTGATCTTGCAGAAAAATAAGAATTTAACTTTTAATTTATATGTATTGGGATACTACGCAAGTATATGTATCGTTATCACGTAATATAGGACTTTTTGATTAAAACCTAAATATCAAATCCACAAAGAAGATATGCAATACTTTCTGGAAAGCTTTCTATTTTAAAAGGATAATTATTTAAACTAAAGATGTTTTTGCAGTAAAGAAAGTTTACATATTTTTGGTAATTTTAATATTTTGACAAAAATAGTACAAAATTAAAAAGATAACTTGAGTTTTTATAGAAGAAAATCACTAAATATGGAAATATCTTTCTCCTTATCATGAATCAGTAATAAGTATAGAAATTATGTTGTGGATGTATGCATATTGTGTTGTGCCAAATAAGAGCAATAATTTCTTTACTCTTACTAGAGACGTTATAAAGAACATTGGCTAATTTAAAAGTTTAAATAGTTTTGAAGACCTACTAGGCAAGGAAGATGCTAGCTCACACTCTAGAGTTCCCTCGATTCCCTCCACCTAAGGGCTAACCTCTTGTATTAGAACCAAAAACAATAAACCAAGTTGGGGGCTTTAACCTGTCACTTTAAAGTCCTCTAACACTACACCCTTAATGAATATTTCTCTATTTATTTGCACTCAATCATATGAACTACAATCTCATTCATACAACCTCATGTGATTCTTTTCAATTGTTGACCAAGACAATACCATCCCGGTTGTTACATGTTCTCATAACAAATTTTAACATCTCGATTGGCCAAATCAAGAAGTAAATGAAGTACAAAAATTTAAATTAACACAACTTCTTCCAACATTAAAGATCAATACTCTCTACAATTTCCATCCAACACTTAATTACTTATCATTTTAAGAAGAAAGATAAAGAAAACTACCCAAAATCCATGGAGAAAGTAAAACCACACTTAGTTAAAAGTAGAAATCATTGTCAAACCAACAACAAGTCTCAATTAAATCCAAAATTAGACTAAAACAAAAGATAAAAACTTATCTCAAGTCCTCCACCAAACTCTTGAAGTGCCTTTGAACCTCTTCTCTTTTATAACACACTCAATATAAAACTAAAATAAAAAAAAAAGATAAATATGTGATGCCTGAAAATCTATCTAACTAACTCCCCAATTTTTGAACTTTCAAAACTTTCCAGTGCTTTCAGGACCTTTTTCAAAGTCCCAATCTTCTTTCTTTTATAATTCTTTAAAAGGTGCCTTGGTATCTCTTCAAAATATGTCTTAATTTGATGTATTTCCCCAAGAGATGCATCCTTTCGCAATAATTTTTGTCCATGGTGGTTGTAACCACCTATTAAGCCAATAGATGCCTCAAAAACCTTTTCAAAATTTGTAAAAACTGAATTTACTCTTCCAATAACTGCCACTAGCGCTTAAGCGTGGGGCCTTTGATTCTTAGGTGTGGCCTTCTCTGTTTAAGCGTCATATCTGTTGCTTAGGCGACAAAACACTTTTGCACATTTTTCACTTATTTGCTCTAAAGTTGATCCATTTTCACTCCTTTAAGCATTTTTCACCTTTTATCTGAAAGAAAAACACAAAAATATCTTCCACTAAAGTGCAATATCTTCAAAATAGGTATAAAAATGTGTCAAAAAATACTCTATATTATAGACGTATCATTAACTACAAGGCCAACATTTGCTTCAATAGTCTACCTACAACTAAAAAAGTGATTCCGGGTCGAGAATTTAAAAATCAGGGAGAGGAAGTCGAGAGATTAATCAATACTAGGCGGAGGGAGAATTTTTGTTACTTTACTACCGAGGCTATTTTTGGTGTAGTGATGGAGTTCTATGCCAATTTTAAGGAGCCTTATGAAAACTATGTGTTTGTTCATTGGAAAATGGTGGAGTTTACTCCAAAAAAGATTAATGAATTTTATCAGTTAGATGATGTGTATAGCTGTCAGTACAAATCATTTTTTGCTACGAATGAGGTCTTGGATGAGGTTATTTCTTTTCTTACTGATGGTAGAGGAACTTGGAAAGTGAAGAATGGTGTTAAAGTGAACTTTCCTTTTTCTGTGTTAAATGTAGTATCTAAGGCCTGACACTACTTTATTTTCATAGTGGGGTTACTTGAACTTCTATATCCAGCAGATGAGAAGGATAGATTTTGGCTCTATAATTTATATAAACACTTGATCTATTGCTTTTTTGAGAGACTACTGGAGGTTTAACACACCCTAAGCTGATCTTCACACAATGTGAATAGGAAGGAATTGATTTTAGAGCTGATGAGGAGAGGACTGAACCTCTAAAACCTATAGGGCTTGTCAATATAAAGACTCATGAATCTCATGTTGGATGGAGATCTGAAAGTAGGACCAGGGATATTTCTTCTATTTCATGTACTACTTCTAGTACCCCTACTATCCAGGAACTTATGGAGCAGATGATGATCCAAAAAGGAGATATCGTGAGAACGGATTGTAGAATGAAAAACATGGAGGCCAGAAATGCTGATAATGTGATTTGATAAGACAGGAAGTTTGAATATGATGCTGCTTATGATGATGTAATGGTCAGATACATAAGGGGTGACCACTCAGTTCAGTTTTCTGCTCACCCTATTTTTACCCCATATCACCAGCAGAATTTGGATGTTGAAGAAGAAGATGATGATGAAGATGATTGGTGATGCTTTAGTTAGATTTTTGTTTAGTTTATGTTTGGTTGTACTTTATTATTGAGACTGTTTGTCTTTAGATATGTAAAATTTTATTTTAAATTTTATGTTGAACTGTGAACTGTAGATTTGTGAGACTGTTTTTACGTAGGGAACCATTTTTAGTATTTTTATTAGTTTTTAGTACTTTGTTGGATGTATTTGAAGTTATCTCTTTCTCAGTAAATCTTTATATGTATAATGTGTTATTTAATGTTTTAAGTATTTTAGTTTTTTATATTAGCACCTGAAACATTTCAAAGTTAAGTTTCAAAACAAAAGCTTCAACAGGTATGTCTTTTCCTTATGTATTAAATGTTTTCTTTTACCCTTTATTTTTTGTTTTTTCATGCAAAATCTTTTAAAAATTTAAGTTTTGGGGGAAAGAAAAATTTCCTTTTAAAGAAATGAAACTTAATTTTATTTGTCCTCAATTAGCTATATTTTTAAAATATTTTAAAATTTAATATGACTTTTGGTATGAGAGGGTAACTTTAGATAACTATATTTATGTTTCTATATATATAGTAAACTTAAGTAAAAATTTTTAAAATAATAAAAGTTAATTTTATAGATTAAGATATTTGGTAAAAGAGACTAAGACTATGCTTTTCTGTTGTAAGTAAAGGAATTTGTATTTTTGAAATATTAAAAATGTTATAAATTCATGTAAGAATAAAAGATTAAAACTTTATGAAAAAAACTTTAAAGCTAATATAATTTTATAAAGTGAAGGAATGTGAAAAGTTTTTATGTTTAAGAAGAGGATAGTGAAGTTCAAAATCATTAAAGGCTATCTAGATATAGTAATCCTCACATAAAAAAAAGAAAAGAAAAGAAAAGAAAAAGGATTGAAAATGATATTGAAAAAGAGAAGAAAAAGAAAAAAAAGAAAACATGTGAGGAGAAGCTTGAGGAGATGCCTAATTAAAATTGGCTTCACCTTGGCAACATTTTCTAATCTTATATTTAAGTATTAGCATATTTACTTGTAAAGTTTCATGAAGTTCTTTTTCATATTAATATTTGAAATGGCTTTAATATGAGTAATTGGCAATTTTCCTTGAAAATAATATAGAATAAAAAATGTTAGACTTGACTGTTAGATATTTTTATACCTTTAGAATTAATTGGAGTTATTTTAAATTTTTCTTAAGTTGTGCTATTATATTCAGTAGACTTAAATATAGAAATCTAGAAGTTAAAATCTTTGTCATTAGTCATATTTTTATGTAGTAAAAGAGTTACTTGAGGACAAGTACCGTTTAAGTTTAGGGGATTTTGATACACCAAAAATATATGAATTTTTAGACCCAAATTTTATACTCATTTTTGGTGATATTACACTTTAATGGATGGTATTTTTCATATTTTATTGCTCGTTGTTGATTTTTAAGACTTGGAGCAGAAAGGAAGCAAAAAGGATGAAATTTGAAGTTAGAATGGAATTATTAAAATATTGTTCAGTGCCGATGACGCCAGACTCGGCGCCGACACCAACAGTGTCATTTGATAGAGAAGACAGATTTAATTAAATGACCTCTGGTGCCGATGACGCTAGAATGGGTGCCAACAGTGATAGTGTCTATGCGAACCATATTTCTAGAAGATTCAATAAATTTGGATGCTTGTTGAAGAGTTTTTTGATGCACTTAGTGGAGAACTGACCCTAGGCTCTAGTAAGAGCCAAAATTGATAAAAAAGTGCCCCTCTCAGCGATCCATCTCCCCTTCGCATCTCTTCTTTCCACTTTACATCATTCCACGCCATTCCACACCATTAGTGATTTATTTTCTTTATAGTTTTGAGTTTTTGTGGTGCGTTTAAGTGTGAATTACTCTCTAAAAAGTGTTGGAGAGTAAGAGAAGTGAGAGATTTCTTCTTCCTACATTTCCTAAGAGAGGCTACAAGGAATTTGCTTTGATATGATGGTTTTTCAACTCTGCACTTAATTTACTTTTGATCTGACCAACAGAATTGTTAAAATATGTTGTGAAACATATGATCCGGGAAATGAAGTATGAGTTCTATAGTAGAGTGCGAATCACATTTAGTTCCATGAAGGATTACTTTGTTCATGGAATTAAGTGCAAAAAATAGGGAAATATACTTTGTTAGGTGTAGAATTGGATATTTCTAGGGTGACAGACTAAAAATCCCCAATTCGGTCTTAGTGTTTAAAAATTAATGCGAGAGTTAGACTTTGGGGGAAGGGAAGTGAGAGCCTAGCCATGAATTTAGGGAATAAACCTAAGATTAGCCAATGATTTACTATCACACTGAATCAGGGTAGAGAATTAAAATTGCTCCTGTTTGGCACTATACAAATTTAAATCATTTATCTCATCTCATTTCACCAAAAGCTCATTGTAGTGGGAAAGGTGCATTTTCATATTAGAAAAATTCATCACATAAACATAGTTTAGTAGTTACTCTTTTGAACTCTGCATTTAAATTCTGCTAATAGTTAATAATTTAGCTTTGACAGTACTTAAACATTCAAAATTAGTGATAGTGGTTTCATTTTACTTTTATGAATTTCCTAGTTAATTTATCATTTCAAATTTAAACCTTCCTCATCCGATCGATATTTAGGGCTTAAATAGAAAGTCTTATATTACTTGATAACGATACATATACTTGCGTAGAATACTAACATTAAGTGCTAACATTATTATTCATAAAATACCACATCAAGTTCGTAGCACCATTGTAAAGCAGAGTCAACTTTATAAACTTTACACAACTATATTTTTGTTGGTCAACTAGCTAAAATCTAAACTTTCAAAAGTAAAATTACGAAAACTAAAAAAAGTTTTTGTTGATGGAAGATTCAAATTTAAGAAAGCATCCTTCCCCTTTACAATGAGTGTATGGATTTTGAAGAGATTAAAATCATTTAAAATATAAATAAAAACTATTTCGTGCCAAATAGAAGCAATCCTATTCTTTACCCTCTTCCGAGTCTAATAAAGAACATTGACTAATCCAGAGTTTGGTCCCTAATTCCGTTGTTAGGTTGGGTGGATACGGGCTGCCACTCCAGAGCTCCCACTACTACCTCCCCAAGAGCTAACAATCTCACATCAGTTTCCAATGAACTGGACCAAATCGGGGATTTTAATCTGTCACCTTAAAATCTCTAATTTTGTATCCAACAAAGTATATTTTTGATTTATTTGCACTCAATTCTATGAATGACATACTCTCCCATGAAATCGAATGTGATTCTCTCCATGTTGTAGAAATCAAAGCTCTTTTGGAACATATGTTTCTTAACACATTTGAATATTTCAATTGGCGAGATCAAAAAGTAGATAAAAATCAGAGTTCAAATCATCTAAAATTATTAACATTTAAAACCATAGAAAAAAAATCAATTCTTCACAAAATCATATCTCAAAATAGGGAGAATGATAAAAAAGACTACTCAAAATTCGTGAGAAGGATACGACAAAACATGGAATTCATGTATAAAAATAAGTTTACAAAACAAAAGAAAGAAAAGACGCACTTATCTCACAATCCTTCCCAAGCAATTCCCTTGAAGTTCTCTCTAAGCTTTTCTCTCTTTACAAGCACACATAAATCTCTCTTAGAAGTGCAATGAAGAAGAAATCTCTCACCTTCCCTCACCTCTTACAACCCTAGAAGAAAATATCATCTTCTCTTCTCCTTGCCTTTCACACCACCCCCACTTTCTCTCCGTTTGGTGCCCCCTATACTCCTTGAAGTCTTCCTCTTCTTTTTTGGGCTGCCTCCTTTCAAAAGGAATTCATAATTCCCTCCAAAATTCCCTCCAAATGGCAACTTTTTTGAATTCAAAATATGTGTCATTTGATCTAAGAGGCATATCCCTTCATACAAGAACCTTCTAAAGTGTCTAGATGCATTGAATTTCTCCAATGAGTGTGTCGAATAAGTGTCCCTTTAAAAATGTGCACAAAATTTTTCTTAAACTACCTTAATCCGCTAAAAGTCGTCTCTCGTGCATCATGCGCCAGCTCTCTGGATTTTGCCGCATCAAGCACTAGAATCCCAATATTGGTTGTTTTGGCTCTAAATTTTATCATTTTTGTCATTTTTACTCCAAATGCCTAAAAATGATATACCTGCAACAAAAATACAAAAAATACCCTTCTTTAAAATGCAATATCACCAAAAATAAGCATAAAATATGTACTTAAAATAGTATACTATTTTGGTGTATCAAATCCCCCAAACTTAAGTGTTACTTGTGCTTAAGTGACACTTTTACTACATAAAAACATATGAATTAGGATAGAGATTTACTTATAACTTATGTACTTTAGTTTATAAATAGAATAGCAAAATTAATAAAAATTATTAATAACTTAGAATCAAATTGTAAGTCTAGGAAGACTTACTAATCAAATTTAAGATTTTTGAATCTCTATACATTATAAGAATAATTGCAAATTATCATAATAAGGAAATTTAGAATATTCGTATGAAAAAAAACTTCATGAAGACTTTACTAAGAATGCTACTAATACTACAATTCAAGTTTAGAAAATGTAATAAAACTCCTTCCTTAAGTTGATTCAAGTGAAGCCAATTTTTTATTAGGCATCTCATCAAGCTTCTACTCACTTATTTTTCTTTTTTTTTTCTTTTCTTTTCTTTTCTTTTATTTTTTTTTTGCTTTGGGATCTTTTCAATCCTTTCTTTTCTTATTCTTTTTTCTTTTTCAAATAAGGATTACTATATCTTGATAGCCTTTAACAATTTTAAACTTCACTATCCTCTTCTTAAAGTTAAAACTCCATGCCATTCTTCACTTTATAAATTCATATTAGCTTATGATTTTTCATAAATTTTCACTCCTTTATTCTTACATGAAACTCTAAAACTCTTAATATTTGAAAAATACAATTTCCTTTACTTTAAATAAAAAAGCATAGTCTGATCCTATCATACCAAATATCTTTAATATTATAATTGACCTTCATTATTAAAAATTTTACCTAAATTTTCCATAATATTTATAAACATAAGTATTGTAATTTAAAGTTAAATATTAATATCCCTAGGTATGTTAAATTAATTTTAAAAATATAGTTAATTGAGGATAAATAAAATTTAGTTTACTTCTTTTCAAAAGAAAATTTTCTTTCCCCAAACTTAAGCTTTTATGTAATTTTAAAAATGTTTTAGTACAAAGCTTTAATAGATGAAAGATAACAGTAAACACATGAAAATAAAAACTAACATGTAGAGGATTTCTTATTGTTGAACCTCGTTCTGGTATACTGCAGGTAGTGACTTTAAAAACATAAAAGCTTTAAAGCATTAAATAAAACATAATATATTTTAAAGAAATTGCTAAGAATAGAAATACTAAAAACTCAAAAACAAAACTAAAAATACTAAAAATGCAGAAACAGTAAAAGTCAAGAGTTACTATTACAATTATGTCCACAATAAAACATAAAATTTTTTACTATAACAGTTCTCAACTGAAAGTACAACAGATTTCAATCACAACTAACAAGCAAACACAAAACAAACTGTACTAGACTGATAAAAGTATTAGTATTCATCTTCTTCATATTCATCATCATCATCATCATCATCATCATCATCTTCTTCTTCTTCTTCTTCCTCATCTTCATCCCAAATAAGAGCATAGGGAGTGAAACTGGGGTAAGGAGGAAATTCCACATTAGGCTCTTCCTTAATATGTCTCACCATGACATTCTCAAAATCCAAATCATGTTGAACTCTCCTCTGTAGATATTCATCATTATAAGCATTTCTTGCTCAAATCGCTCCCAACTGACCCAGAATATTAATTATGTCCATTTGTTAAATCATGAGTTGCTCCATAATGTTTTTTAATGTTGCAGGGCAAGAAGTAGATGTCCCTACAGCTGATGTAGAGAGTCTATCCCTTCTTCCCCCTCTAGATTCAACAAATGATTCAACTCTCTGAATCATATGCCTCCTCCTAATAGGATTTTGTGCTTGTAATCTTTCTTCATATCTATGGGACTCTACTCTTGATTGGTCACATAAAGAGAAAATCAAAGAAGGGTATCCCGAACCACTAGCTGTAGAACTACCAGCAATACTTTGAGCATGATGAACTGTGAGTGCACCAACATCTATTTCTTACATGTTCTGAATGCAATAGTTCAACACAGCTATATCTTTTGTAACATCCATAAGATGATTCGTTGGCAATAATCTACCAGAAATAAAGTGATCCCATACCTTTGACTAACTAGTCAATATGGAAGCACCTCTAACCAGTATATGGTCACTAGTAGTGAACCTAATGTTAGCGTAGAACTCCTAAATCATGGGAACAATCGCTATTGTAGTGAAGTGGCAGAATCTTTCTCAGTTTCTGGCAAGGATCAACCTTTCGATCTTGCAACCTGGTTTTACAAACGCCCATTCTTAAATCAATCTCTTGGTCTTCATTTGAGTATTATAAGTATGTTGGGCCTTGAAGTTAATGAATATTCGTGAATCAAAATCTTCGGAGGGCCTTCCTCTCTTAACTTGGGGAGCCATTGGAAATTCTACAAAAATCTAAATAAATTCCAATTAAATTACTAAATAAAAAATTTAACTCCTCATGTAAGATTATTTGGTAAGAAACTTTTCACCATGAGTTTTCTTCAAGCTTTTTCATCAAAAATATCAAATTATGATCTTCCATAA
>NEWO01000629.1:26575-43799 GCA_003013225.1 Phalaenopsis aphrodite
TAGGGTGTACACCGAGTGGGAGTCCTTAACATCATTCGGTAAGCCCACAATGCTTCTAATAATTTGTTGTGCCAATCTATTTTATTTTCGTCCAATGTATTATTCAAAACCTATACCAGTGTCTTGTTGAAAGCTTCGGCCAATCCAATTGCTCTGGGATATAAAATTGTAGAATATCTCTAGTTTATCTTATGCCATTTAACGAAATTATTAATTTTGGTGCTTTTAAAGGCTGTCCCATTATCGAAGAGCAGAACACCAAAATAATAGACGACTTTGCTTTTGATGAATTAAAGAACGTGTTGTGTCGTAACCTCTCATAACAACACTATATAAATCATTGTCATTTGGAGGACGGAGGGTCTATCAGACCTATTATATCCATTCTCCAACACTCAAATGGCCGCAAGACGACTGTTGGGTGTAGCACATTTGGAGGCTGGTGCAAAACCATCCCATACACTTGGCATTGGGGACATATTTTGGCTGTATCCATGCAGTCAGACATCATTGCTGCCCAAAAATACCTATCACTTGATCTTCATTTTCATCTTCGACCCTGACTGGTGAGCACCATACAATCCGGTGTGTACTTCTTTGACAATATTTTTTTCTTTGGCTTTGCTTAAACATCATAGCAACATCTGGTTGAATAATCTTCTATAGAGGACATCATATATTAAAGCATATGACATAACTCTTTCAATGATGTGGTGTGTTGCTGTCTTACCCTCTGGCAACTTTCCAGTATGCAAATATTATATTAATGGCTTGTGCCAACCATCATTTTTATCAGTAATTGCAACCATCTTTTCTTTTTCTTATCAAAGTTTGTGTAGATCATCGAGGTCAACTTGAGATAAAACATATCTTCCTTGTACTGTAATATCAAAAGAATCCTCCAGGGGACATGCAAGCTCCTTAGCAAGTTTTCCTAGAGCCTCAGCATGGGCTTTACTTCCCTAGGAATCCGGTACAAAGATACACTGGGAATCTGCTCCAACAGCTTCATGGTGTACCAGTAGTATTCTGATAGCTTTGGCTTTAAAATCTTATATTGTCTGACAACTTGCACGATGATGAGCTTAGAGTCACCATAGATGAAAATATTTGTTATGTCTATTGAGATTGCCAACTCCAACTCGGTAATTAGCGCTTCATATTCTACTTCGTTGTTGTTGCATGGCTCTGTCAGGTAGTATGAGAATCACAATATACTCTTATCTAGAGTGATAAATATAAAACTGATTCTTGCTTTGACTGGTATAACTATGCCTAACTTTATGTCTCTTGTGACTGATGAAGCTCCATCAAAGTTCATCTCCCAGCGTTGCACACTCTTGTCATTAACTGGGGACCTAGCTGGCAGTGGGTGTGCAGTGAGAAAGTCTGCTAAAATCTGTCCCTTGAAAGCACGGAGGGGAACAAAAGTTATATCAAATTGTAGTAAAATCATTGACCATCTTGCTAGATGTCCAAAGAGTGTTGGTCATGTCATCAAATATTGCAATGGATTAACTTTTGAAATTAGGACAATCTTTTGAGAAAGCATGTAATGTCTAAGCTTTTGGGCAGTGGAAATCAAAGCTAGACAATGCTTCTTATGTGGTGGATACCTTATCTCCCTCGGTATTTGGCGGTGACTGAAGTAGTAGAGTGCATTTTCTTTACCCTCGTCAATTACTTGGGCTAAGAGGGCTCCAAGAGAGTCATCTAAGGCCACAGTATAAAGTATCAAAGGTTCCTTAAGATAGGGGCTGCCAAAATAGGAGATGTCATTACATATTTCTTAACATCCTCAAAGGCCACTGACATTTCTCTTCCCAAATGAATTTGGCACCCTTTTTAATTAATGTCAGAAGGGCTAACACCTACCTGAGAGATTAGAAATAAAGTATCTCAGATATGCCAACTTTCATTAGAAGGAACATAGTTGTTATAAGGTTTTAGGTGGAGGCATTTCCAAGATAGCTTTAATCTTATCCGAGTCGATCTCAAATCCCCGATGACAGGTAATAAATCCTAGAAATTTCTCGGAGGTAACGCCGAAGGCGCACTTTAAGGGATTCATTTTAAGGTCATATCATCGTAACCGTTCAAACACGATCCTCAAATCGTACAAATGGTCTATTTTTCATTTACTCTTGATGACCAAATCATCCACATAACATTTCACTTTGTTGTGAATGAGATCATCAAAAATCTTTGTCATAGCTTGTTGATATGTCACTCCAGCATTCTTCAACCCCAATGGCATCACTATGTAACAGAAAATCCGGATAGGAGTTCTGAAGGCTGTAAGTGTTGCATCCTCTGGAGCCATGTTGATTTGGTTGATATGTCACTCCAGGGTTCTTCAATCTTTTGGATATGCTTTGTTCAAATCCCTGAAGTCGACACATAAATGAATTTGTCTATTTTTCTTCTTGGCTGACATAATGTTAGCTAACCACATGTGGTATTGCTTTCTTTTACAAAGTTAGCGTCTATAAATTTTTTCACCTCGACAACAACTTGCTACTTTATTTTGAGGTGCATTCTTCTAGGAGCTTGTTTCACTGGGGTTACATCTTTGTCCACCCCGAGTTTATGAACTACAAACTCTACTGACACTACTCGTATTTTATCATAACTCCATGCGAAGAAATCTTTAAACTTTGTTAACTGTTTTATCAATTCTAAAGATTCTTCATCATTTAGTAGAGAACTTATAAATGTAGGTCAGGTTTGTTCTTATGTCCCGAGATTAATTTCCTTTAATTCATCAACAATTGATTTAACTTTGTCCTAAAATTTTGGAGGAGCAACTTCTATCAGCTGATCAGACTGGTAGCAACCATGAAAAATTCTGAATCATAGACTAGTCCAACTATACAATATCTGAGACCCTCTTTTGAGTTGGGAGTTTGACTTTTAATATCCCACAATTTTTAAAAGTTGTAATTTATCTTTTCACATTTTTTTGGCAAATGTCCTTAATGAATTAATTATTTTACATACGGTGATAAGTAAACAAAAGGCAATTCCATTAATTCATTAGGGTCATCATCCAATTTTACATGGTTTTCAAGATTAGTAGAGGTAGAAGCACGATAAAATTTGATCGGCTTTGGACCAGCGCTACGAACTTCCTTGACCTCTAAACTCACGACCTTTTGAGGGAGAATCAGAGTAAGGGTCATGGTGTTTGCATAGTTGTTTATCCGATCATACATTGTCTCATATTTTCTTTTCTCTATATCTTCCAAGGACATCTTATATTGAGGTTTCCTCTATTTTTCCATCATTATTTCATCTTCAGAATTGTCTTCATCACCAATGTTGTTGGTCCACCTTGTCTGTTCAACAATGAAATTGGTTCTTCTTCATCCACATCCTCGGCTTGCACCTCAAGTGCGTGAAATAAAAGAAACCCTCATAAGTTCTGCAAAAGAGTGGCAGGATATCGCTGAAGCAGAGTTGAATGGCTTCTTCTTTGTGATTTTTCTGAATCTTTTCTTTTATTTGTGAAAATTTCACGAGAGAAGACAATTTTCTTTGGAGGTGCGTAGTAGGCGGCATCCTCATGAATACTAACTTCATAAACTGAAAATGGTTGTAGATCTCCCTTGATGCAATGATCTTGTCCCTCTTTGTAGTACTTGATGCATTGGCGCAGAGATGATGGAACCATGCTGTGTTCGTGAATCCACAGTCGACCATGTTGAGCATTGAAAGAGGTCTCAACGTTGATGATTAGCTGTTGTTACTAGTTCTCCAGCCCTCATAAGTAATTTAATTGATTCAAGGACTCTCTCCCTTTTGGTTGAATCCTCTTAGCATCATTTTACCAACTGTAAGTTCCTGAGCTTCATTGTCCACATAGGCCAATGTTCGTAGATTCAACAAGTTGACTGATGCTCCAGGATCTTCTAAAACTCTGGACAACACAAATATACCATTGTTAAAGGAGACGTAGAGTGCATGATTGTGGTCGGCGGTACCGAGCAACAAGTCTTCATCTGTGAAGGTAAGCCCAGACTATTCTTTCAATGAGCAAACTTCATCTGAGGATGTGCTGGCCAACTGAGCCAAACAAATCTCTAGGTCAACTAAGGCTGTAACTAGAGACTCTCTCATTTCCTTTGTTAGGATCAGAGCATCGTAGATGCTAATCTAGTAGGCAACTCCTTAAGATGACCTAGCACGTTGTAATCCACTTGATATGATCCTCCTATTTTCTTTTAGTTTTGTAGTTCTTCCACTGGCAGAGATGGAGGTAGCTCTTCTCGAGTTATTATTTGCTTTTCTATATCTGTTAGAGCTATTCTTGGGGATAATACTCTCCCACTCCTTAAGTTTACTTCTATAATTTCTTCTTCTTGATATATCATTGTTGAACTTTTCAGTGCTTCTTCTTGGTCAGAAGGATCTAAGTTGATGGCAAGAGGTGCACCATGGCGCTCGAGGATTAGTTCCTTACTATCGGTGATGTCGTAAGCGGTATTGTTAATATCTTTTTTCTTCTTGTTAGCGAGTTTGTCGAACTCAAGCACAAATTGAGGATCGTTTTGAGGATCAAGATCAAAGTTAGATTGGTTATAACTTAGTACATCATCATTAGAAACAGTTAAAATGTAGCTGAAATTACAATCATTATATTAGTGAGACCCCAGAGCTATAAAAAAGATAATTATACAGAGTCAGGGGTTTGAGCATTTTCTTTCCCAAATCCGAGACAACTAATCTAGTAGAGATAGTCCCTATCCTTCCCCATGTGCTATCAATCTTTGTAGTGGTGTTCTTCTTCTTCTTTTTCTTTGATGATGGATCTTCTGGTGAAATCTTCATCTCAAGCTTGACAGGTTGAAGACCCTGAACGGAGGCTTGTTTTGAAGGGCTCTGAATCAAGTTCAATATTTATTGAGCTTGTTCCAAGTCGTACTCAATCTGTCTTTTCCATTATACAGGTCAATCGGAGAGATTGGCTTAGCCAAAATCATATTTATGGAACCTTTTTCAGGTTCTTTTAAATATTCCTTCAGGTTTGTTATTTTTCTTTCTTTAATTTTCCTCTCTAGCCAGTCTTTAAAGAAGAAACATTATTCTAAAGTGTGCCCGAGTAATCTGTGATACGAGCAATAATTTTGACTTCCTCGAGCTTCTTTGGATTTGGTAGTTTGAACTCAGACTTCTTCATCAGACTTCTAAACATCTTGGATATTGCTTCGTCTTTCAAGGAATATACCACTTTCCCATGTTCTGCAATGGTCATTTTCTTAGTCTTTGGTCGGTATGAACCTCCCTGAGACGATTGCTGGCTAGACTGGCCATACTGTTGGGTTTGTTGTTGAGTGTGTTGTGATGACAATCGACGAGGATTTTCTACATGTATCTTCATTGGTTTTTTTCCTTTACCAACAATTGCCACTTTTATGGACTTCTTTTCAAATATTCTGGTTGCCTTAGATTTCTCGTGAAAATCCATATGTTTAATTTCTTCTTGAAAACTTTTGGCTTTGCTGAGTAGCTTATTGAAGAATTTTATTGTGAGTCCCTTAAGCAAGAAAGCTACTGTCTCATTAACGCTCTTGAGTAAGATCTCAATCGTGTGATGTTCTTGTAGTTGAGGTTGACATTTCATGCTATGGTTTCTCCACCTCAAGATGTAATCCACTAAAGTCTCGTTGGACTTTTGCTTTTCCATCATGAGATCTTCAATAGACACATGATGTTGCACTCTGGAAAATCTTTTCAAAAATAAATATTCCAATTCATTGAATATCTTAACTGATCCGTTGGGCAACCCACCATACCAATCGAAACCAATCCCCGACAGGCTGCTGACAAACTGTTGGAAGAGTAAAGCTTTGTTACCTCTTATGTCATCACAACTGGCTCAAAAATGTGTTATGAGATATCTAGAATTTCCAGTCCCATAAAATATCTTAAGGTTTGGGGAAACAAAACCCCTTAAGGAAGGATACCGCATCGAATTCTTCCAGGTAAGGTCTACCTTTTAAAACCAACACACCACCCTTAGATTGGGTTAAGGCCTCCCAAACTTGTTTGACCTTTTTTGTTAAATTCTTTTTCTGGCATGGTGCATGATGGAGAATTCTTCTTTGGTTGCTCACCCCTATTTGCTGAGGCGACTTCTCTCCTTTCATCTATAAAATGTATAATCTCGGGTTGGTTATTCTTTGGAGAGGCTAATTGTGGTACTTGAGGTTATCCTTAAACTATGGCCGTGACAATCATGGCGGCAACCATCCCTTCTATCCACTTTTTTAGTTGGCTGGCTTGTTCATCCCTTAGGAAGACAGCCCTACGCAGCTCATCCACAATATTCTCTTCCACGAAAGGTTGAACATCACGCGCAGATGTAGCGGCGTGGGTTTTACTGAAATGGACATCCATGAAATCTTCCTTGAGGTAATCATTAAAGTAAAAAAATTCATCATCGTCAATAGAAACTCCATGTTCCCGAGCCAACAAAGAAATCTCAACCCTGAGCTTTTCAAACGTTTCTTCATTTATTGATTCTTCGACTATGTTAAGATCTGGAGGACCCTGCTAAACCTCCTTCACTTGATCCTCCATCTTGCTAGCAAGTGCTGTGACAGTATCAGATATTTCAGACCCTGACTTCATTATATGATATTCTCTTGTGGGCTTAATAGAATGTAATGGTACAGCGAACTTGGGTATCCACATCTTTTTCTTTGACGGTGAAGTCTTAAGACGAAGTGTTTTAGAAGAGACATCGACATGTTGAGAAGTATGCATGGCGCAGACCAGATACAATACTTGGCAATCTCTTTATCTTTTCCTTTGGAACTTTAGGAACATCCTTGTAATGGGTTATCGACAGAGTTCTTGGACCCAGATGTGACTTAACTGGTTGATGACCTATGTTCCTAGTAATGGTAGAATCAGTGGTGACAATAGCAGTATCAACTCTGCTTCATAAGCAAAACCAGACAGGAATGTGAGCATGCAGATTTTCAGTTGACTTTCGAGATTGTTTGGCAAGTTTGATGCCCTTTAAGATTTCTTTCTTCATGTGAGAGGATATTGCATGTCCCACTCATTTAAGTAGTTCACTAATTGAACAACGTTCTTTGGTAGCTAGCCTCTTGAAAACTGAGCCGACTAGGGAGTTAGGAGTAGACTTCTTTTCTTCCATACTATTGGCTGATAACATCAGCCAACAGGTGGACTCCCCATGGCTGGTGGGGGTGACTTCAATTGTATCACTTTTACTACTAAAAAATATGGAGGAAGAGCCCCAAATCTTGCCAAGATGAACACCTTCAAAGACAATATCCACAGGGCTGGTCTCTTTGATCTGGGTTTCAAGGGGCTTACTTTCACTTGGAAAAGGGGAGTTATTTGGGAGGGGATTGATAGAATGTTGGTCAATGATGCATGGTTTAACCATTTCCTCCTCACTTTTGTTACCAATCTTACTCTTGCTGGCTCAGATCATAGACCTATACTTATAAGCATTACTTCAACTGATAATTATAACTCCCTCCCCCCTTTCAGATAACTTAACATGTGGGCTGCACACCCTTCCTATGATAAGTACAATGCTGACCTATGGAAATGGGTTTCCCATCCTGACCCCCTTGTCAAACTAAGTTTACTGCAAATCAAGACTACTAAAGCCCTCAGAAGTTGCAGCTGGGAAACTTTTGGAAATGTTCATGCCAAAGTCCAGAAGGCTGAAGATGAAGTCAAAGACTTAGAATAAGGAGGACAGATTGGTATTGAGGAGGAAAAAAAACTGATGATTGCTTAGAACAAGTTTCTTAGCGCCATTTATTATCTGGAAAAATTCCTTGAACAAAAGGCAGCTATGAATATGTTCACTGATGGGAATAGAAACACTAGATTCTTTGATGTCTATATTAAATATAAGAGAAAGTACAACACAATCCATGCTATTCAAAATGCCAATGGCCAGTGGTTACATGACAACACTGATATAGCTAATGATGTTATAAGTTATTACCAAGATTTGCTAAATCTGGATCAAAACTTCAGACCCTCTATTGAGAAGGCACACTTCCTTGCTGAACTAAACTACACAACTGACCTCAAGCTTACTGACATCCCCAATGAAAAGGAAATTTGGAATGCAATGAGCTCCATGGATAACAAAAAATCAGCTGGCCCTGATGGCCTTACTGCTAAATTCTACAAGAAGCCCTGAGAAAATATTAAGGCTGATGTTATTGCTGCTGTTACATGCTTCTTCCAAGGCAATAATCTTCCAAAGTACTTTTGTTCCTCCACCACTGTACTAATCCCTAAATCTGATATACAGTAGAATTTGAACCTTTTCAGGCCTATCTATTTGATCGCTGTCATTTGTAAAACCAGCAACAAAATCATTGTGAATAGGCTACAACCTCACCTGGACTCTATAATTAAACCCAACCAAACAACCTTTGTGAAAGGTAGCTCCATCATTGATAACACTCTTATGGCTCAAGAACTATTACGGGATTTGAACAAAACTTGTAGAGGGGGCAATATGGTATACAATCTGGACTTAAGTAAAGCTTATGATACCATAAGTTGGGACTTCATATTGGATGTTCTTTGTGCCAGAGGCTTTAACTGTGAATTCTGTCATTTGATTAGGAGGTGGCTTCATCACAATGAACACTCCATCCTGATAAATGAGCAAGGGAGGGGTTCTTTCACTGCTACTAGAGGATTAAAGCAAGGGGATCCACTATCACCCACCATATTTATACTTGACATTGATTACTTATCCAGAATGCTTGATGAAGCTTTGCTGAATCACAATCACAACAAATACCATCATAGATCCAACATTGCCATTACCCATCTACTGTATGCTGATGACATAATGGTCTTCTCCAGAGCCAGCAAAAATACTATCAGAAAAGTTTTCCAGACACTACAAAGATTCCAAGCTCATTCAGGAATGTCCTTCAATCCAGCAAAGTGTCAGATGGTCTTCTATAAACATGCATCCTCTACTTATAAACATTGGGCATCTGAATATACTGGCTTTACAACTTTTCAACTCTCAATTAAGTATCTTAGGGTGCTTCTTATCACTGGCAGAACCAAACAAACACAATTTGATGAGGTATTGAACAAAATTTCTAGTCTTCTCAATGGGTGGACACAGACCTTCTTATCTAATGGGGGAAGAATTACTTTGTTAAAGAGCCTTATCACTACCTTTCAATCTTATATACTACAAATGACTACCATTAAGAAAAGCACTCAAACCCAGCAAAAGAGAATATTCAATAAATTTCTGTGGTCAGGTCAAACACAATAAATGTATTGGGCTTCCTGGAGAAAAGGTGCAAAACCTCAAATTTTTGGGGAAATTGGCTTTAAGGATCTTGATCAACTCCTTCAAATTAATATTTGTAAACTCTGGATTAAGTTTAGAACCCAAAATTCCCTGTGGGCAAAATTCATGTGGGCTAAGTATTGTAAAGACCAGCACCCCACACTAGTCCTAAGGAAAATTGGGGACTCTAAAATTTGGGTGAAAATGCTGAAAATTATACATATTGCTAAAACCAATTATAGTTGGGAATTGGGCAAAGGTGATATCAAGTTTTGGCTTGAAAATTGGTGTCCAAAAGACTGGTTATCCCCCATCTCCAATATCTACAATAGTTATTTGAAAGTGGCTGATTGCTTGGATGTTGATGAATGGTTCCTGGCTATCTAATCTTCTTCAACCTCACTCTATTATTAAAGTGGCCAGCATAAAGTTTAATAGAAGTACAGCTGACAAAGGTGTGTGGAAGACTACTTCCCACCAAAGCCTTACCAAAGCCATATACTTCAAAAGTTTCAGTTGCGAGCAAACACCCTGGGGTGATTATATATGGAATAAATTCCTATCCCCTTCTATGTTTTTTTTCTGTTGAAGAATATTTCATAAAATGATCCCTACAGATGACATTCTCAAGCTGTAGGGATTGAGGGGTCCCTCTAAATGCTGGCTATGTAAGAAGGAGGAGGAAACTTTGAATCACTTATTCTTTGAATGTAATTTTGCTCAACTGGTTTGGCAATAATTTTTGGATCAGTTGATAATTGATGAGAAAGAGTTCACTTAGGATAGGCTCGTCAAGTGTTGGTTGTACTGGCGGAAAAGAAAGTATGTTGTTATTCCTTTTACTATTGCTTGGTTCATCTGGATGGAAAGAAACAAGGTCAAAATTGAACAAGCTAATCCAAATGTTGGGAAAACTGCTAGAAATTGTTTAACTTACCTTCATAAGATGATCAACTGGAAATCATTTCCAAACATTTCTAGCTCTTGTACACCTATGAATTCTAAACCTATTCAAGTTATCAGAGTCTACTGGAAAATCCCAAAACATCCTATTGTGAAGATTAACACTGATGGAAGCTTTACTAAAAATGGAGTTTGAGTGGGAGGTATTTACAGAAATCATTTGGGTTAGTGCCTGCTGTACTTCTATACCTCAGTTTTGGCCTATGATGCCACTGAGACTAAACTCATTGTTGTGTATTGGGCAATCAATCTTGCCACTAGGGCTAATTAGAATATGATTTGGCTGGAAGTGGACTCTGCTGTAATTATTTCCCTTTTAAATCATGAGGATGAGACTCCCTGGCATTACTCATACTGGCTAAATAAAATCAGAGATCTTACTAGTAAGATATAAATCCAGTTCACTTTCATCTATAGGGAAGGAAATCAGCCTGCAAATAGGTTGGCCCAACTTGGATCACATTGTAATGACACTGAGGTTGTTGTCAACCCTCTACCAGCTCTCCTTTATCTGCTGCAAGGAGATAATCTAGATTTCCCCACTTTAGAATTGCCTATAAGCACACATGATTGCAGTTGGGGCAGATGCACCTTTACATTCTTTTTCTCTCTTTGTTGAGTCATTGTAGCTTTTCCTTTTTTGGGGGTGGTCTTTAGCCTTTTTTTGGGGATCGCTTGGGTTCCTGTATTGAACCAAAAAGAGGAGTCTCTAGTTCCTTTCTGATGTTTGTACTAGTTTTTTTTTTACTTTAACATGTAGGGAGTCATAAGCAACTCCTTCATCAATATATATATATATATATATATATTGGTAGAAGGAGCATGAGTCGGCTCCTTACATGTTGATAGTGATGAAATTACAAAACTGGTTGGATGGGAAGTCCCCAATCTAGAAAATAAAATACAAGGTTACTCACTCATAAGGGATATCATAACCACCAAAAAGACACCCAAAGCAGGAACACAGAATATGTATACGTACCTATGTATAATGTTTTTCCAACAACATAGTCTATAGAAATTAGAAAATACAAATCAGCCCTTAAACAAAGCAAAACACCTAAACACCACGTAACTAACAAGTAGCACAGCCTCTGTGGCAGACTAGGAGTAATCATGGCCTCAAACAATGTCCCAGCTTTCATTTTTGCACTCTTAAGTAAGGAATTTGGAGTTTATCCCCCTGAGTTAGTAAGTGGAGGGAGGGGGGACAGGATTGTAGAGACCTCAGGATGTTCAGCATTTGCACCCTCCATAGCCAGGAAATTTGCAGTTCTGTTAGCTTCCGTATACACAAAAGAGAAATGAATCTTACTTTCAATGATGAGCTTTTTAATTTTTTGAATCCATTGATTAATATGCCAAGGGGAAGACATCTTAAAATTTAGTAGCTCAACCAGCAGGGAGGAGTCCATTTCAGCAACAATCCACTGCCACTTATTTTCCTTAGCAAATTTTAATGCCCAATATAGAGCAGCAACTTTAGTGTCCAAGGCATCTTCAACAATATAAGGGACCTTATAGAGAAGCAAAGTATGCCCTGTGTGATCTCTAAAAATTCCCCCAATACCTTCTCTCTTATTTGTGCAGCTTCCATCAGTATTGATTTTAATGAAAGGGTAAGAAGGTCTCTCCCATCTAACCTTGATGATCTGAATATTATTAGCACCCATGGAAGTTATGGTCTGCAGGATCTTAGGGAACTTCCTACAATTTATCAGCTTATTTAGGTAAGACCAGTAGTTAGTCATCACCCTTGTAGCACTGGCCTCCCTCTCCTCATGTTTGGCCATGTTCCTAGCCATCTAGATGAACCAAGCAACAATGAAGGGAATTGGCATGAGATTAGTCTCTTTCGAATCTTTAATACAATCTATAATGTTATCCCAACCAATGTTTATCAGGTTGATATTCATTTGGGATGTCAATCTATTCCAAACCTCCTTAGCAAAATTGCACCTGAAGAATAAATGATCCCTTGAGTCCTGACCAAGCTTGCATAGATGGCATCTAGAAGGTTCTTTCAGGCGTTTTAGTTTCAGGATATCATCAGTAGGAAGTAGATTATTAAGAGGTATCCATAAAAAGAACAACATGGAAGGGGCAAGGTGTTTTTGGCAAGAGAAAACATTCCAATGGCAGGTGTCCCAGCGGTACAAATAGTTCTGGATATCTTTTGAGATACTAGCTCTAGTCCTGTTCATCAAGTTTAGTTGATCATTGTTATTTCTGTCAAATTGAATAGCATAAATGTAGCTGATAGAGTGCTCCTTTAGTAAACTCCTCAAAAAGTCCTCAGACCAAACATTGTCAACCCAACAGTCCTTAACCAGTAAATCCCCCTCCTTTTCATCCTGCCAAGGTTCCAAATATTCAATAGGACACTAGTTTTCTTTCCATAAATTAATTTCCCTTTGGCCCAACTCCCATCTTAGCAACTTTTCAATGTCTTCTCTAGCCTTAAGCATCTGAACCCAAATTCTGGAGTCTCCCACCTTCCTAGTGACCTCCCCATGGTGAACAAATTTGCAGTATTTCACCTGCATGAAATTGGCCGATAAGCTTTCCTTTTGTCTGAATTTAATCCAAAGCTTACACAGACTAATTTGTCGCATCTAGTGCAAACCTTTAAATCCCAAACCACTAGCCTCCCATGGTTTAGCCACTTTTTGCCATCTTGCCCAAGCCACTTGTTTCCTGTTCCCAGCCCACAAAAACCTGTTGAAGGTTCTTTCGAGCATCAAAGAGGTACTTCTTTACATTATAGCCACGTGGAGAACATACAAAGGGATAGAGGTAAGAATGCTCTTAAGGAGGGTGATTCTACCACCATTGGACAAATAGAAGTTAGACCACCCCTGAAGAGTAGAGGTTATCTTATCAATAACCTCATCAAATTGAATCAATTTTGTTCTTCCTCTAGTTGGTGAATCTCCAAATATTTGAAAGGAAGGCTCAAGCTAGAGAAACCAGTGCATCCATTGCTTGGTTTGTAGAGAGGCTCTTTTGCTAATCAGAATCTCACATTTGTCCTTGTTTACCTTTAGACCAGACACCTGTTGGAAGTGTTGAAGTCACTCCATAGTGGACTTGGTAGCAGAATTAGATGCCCTAGTAAACATCACGATGTCATCTGCATAGATCAGATGATTGATATCCATCTTAGCTCTATTGTGAAAAGATTTGAAACTTTTCATATTCTCCTTGCATTCAATCAGTCTTGAGAAGTAGTCCAAAATAAAGATAAAAATGATGGGGGATAATGGGTCCCCTTGCTTGAGCCCTCTGGTAGCATTAAAGAATTCATGAGCTTTACCATTTATAAAAACTGAGTTTATGTTATCCTCAAGCCATCTTTTAATAATCTAACGACACTTCATAGAAAAACTCCTAGCCTCAGGCATTCAGTAATGAAATCTCAATTCACCATGTCATAAGCCTTCTTGAAATCAAGCTTAAAAATGGCATTTCCCCCTCTGCAAAGTTTCTCCAAATCCTGTAGAAGTTCTTGAGCCAAGAGGATGTTATCCCCAATGCTTCTGCCTTTCACAAAAGCAGCTTGGTTAGTGCTGACAAGTTGAGGTAAAACTTGTTGAAGTCTGTGTACAATAATTTTACTTATAGTCTTGTTTATAACATTATTTAACTCATAGTTTTGTAGTGATTCCAGCTATCCTTGATAGAGGTCTTTGGAATGAAAATAATAGTAAAAGCACTGAAAAAGTTAGGAAGAGAATTTCCTTTGAAAAAATATTGAATAACTTTGATCACCTCCACCTTGATATCATCCCAAGCTTTCTTGTAGAAGTCTGCAGTAAACCCATTATGTCATACAGATTTAGAACTGTCTATGGAATTCAATGCAATTTTAATCTCCTCCTCATCAGGAATATCATTCAAATGCAGATTGGTAGTGAAATTCTTGCTATCAGCAAACAAATTGCTGTTAATTTGTACTCTTGCATTGATGGTCCCATTCATTAGGTTGTGGCAATACTGCACACCACTTTCAGCAATTTCCTCCTCCTGCGTGAGCCAAATACCATTCTGATCCTTGATAGAGTGCATACTATTACATTTCCTTTGGTATTTAATGCAAGCATGGTAGAATTTAGTGTCTCTATCTCCTTCAGAAAATGTGGTTTTGGCGGCCTTTTGTTGAAGGAATTGTTTCTGCCACTGAACAGCATTTAAGAATCTCTAATTTGCCTATAGAAGAACAGCCTCATCAATCGTCCCTTTAGTAAGCTCCTCCTCTAGATCAGTTACCTCCTTTTCAGCCTTATCTACAATCAGCAAGAGGTCTCCAAAAGTATTACAGCTCCATTGCTTAAAGGCTTTGGCCACCTTCTTCTGATTAATCCATAGGTTGATGAAGGGGTTAGGATGAAGATCCTTCTTCTAGTGTTCTTTAATAATATTCAAGAAGTTCAAATGTTGAGACCACACATTCAAATTTCTGAAAGAGCTTTTCTGGCTAGTCACCCTATTCTCTATAGTGATCAGTAGAGGCCTGTGGTCTGAGTCAGCTAGGCCTAGGTGAGTAATGGATGTCTACAAGAACTTTTGGATCCAATTGTCATTGGAAAAAACTCTATCAAACCTTTCCCACATGTGCTTCCACCTCTAAGTAAAGGTAGGACCACTAAACCCCAGGTCAAATAACCCAGTTTTTTGGATATTATCATTAAAGAATGATATATTGGTGGGGTTGAGAGGTCTGCCTCCTTTCCTTTTAGGAGGAGAGAAAATGCAATTGAAGTCTCTTACCACCAGCCAGGCCTTATCAATTGAACCGTGGATGTGCTACAGGGATTCCCACAGATCAATTCTAGCAACTTTAGAGCTACCAGCATAGACATAGGAAGTATACACCTCCATGTCCATAAAGCTGAGATTCATATGTAAGATTTGGGTATGATTAAGAAAGATAGAGCACTTCATTTCTTTCCTACAAAAACCACAAATTTTGTTGCTGATATTAGTGAACAGATTGAAGCTACGGAAAACTTCTGAAATTTTCAAAGTGTTGAGATGAACCATAAGTTCAAAGATGGCTATGCACCAAGATTTATGTTCTTTAGTTAGATATTTGAGTCTTTTTAAGGATAAGGGGTCCCCTTATGTTCCAGCACAGCAGAATAATCATAAGGAGGGGGAGAAGAGTAAGGTTGGGACTTGAACCTAGTCCTCCCTCTTGTTTTGTTTGAGCCTATTTTTATCTGATTGATATGAACCTCCAAACTCTGAAGCTCCTTTCCTTTTCCAAGGTCTTGTGCTTCAGATTTGTAGTTCTTTTTCTTCTTAATTATTTGGATTTGCCAATGTGACTCCAGCTCTTTGTTCATTACTTCTACCAATTGCTGGCTGGGGGAATCCACCACTAAATCCACCACTTGGTTCTTTACATTTATGGGAGATAGGGAAGCAAACATCTCCTCCCTCAATGTCTCAACCTCTGATTGGATCTCCAATTTCTTATCCTTTGTAGATATCTGACCAGCAACATTGCTACCATTTCCAACTGTACCTGCAGTAGTAGAGATCTGCTTGTGCACTTCTTTATTTCCAACTTCATAGAGATTGATGTTGGCATCATTCAACTCCTGCTGAGGTTGTTGGTAAACCCTTCTATTAGGGGGTTTCAACCTATAGCATCTCTCCCTAGTATGTACAAACATTTTACAATGTTGGCAATAATGTGGTCTTTTCTCCATGATTACTTCTTGCCAAAACCCCCTCTGAGTGTCCCCAATCCAGAGTCTCTTGACATCAGAAAGAGTAACATCCCTTTCCATTAAAATTCTTGCACTGGCTGCTCTGGCCTTATTAAAAGTAGCAGCATCAACCTTCAAAGGTGTACCCAAGGTGCACCCAATATTGAACAAGGCATTCAATTTAAACAGGTGCAAATGCAGTTTAGGTAGCTTAAACCATATAGGCACTGTGGGAAGTTCTTGTGATGGGTCATAATCGGGTGTCCATTTTAAAATTTTCATTTCTGTTCCAGCTATGATGATGGTTTTCTTAGCAAATATTTTGGCATAGTCCTCTTCCTTAGTTAGTTGGATTAGGAGATTCCTACCATCCAGTAGACCTAGCTTCCACTCTGAAAGTTTGAAGGAGTCAAAATATTTCCTCACAAGTTCCATCTTTGGGTGGCCCAAACTGAATTTACCAATTAGATTAAATTGAACCTCCATGTTTAAATCAATAATCTCTTTTTCAAATAAAATAATACCTGGTTCCCCATCTTTAGATATCAGTGGAAGAATGCAACAGACAGAACCTCTCCCAACAGTAGTCTTATGAAATTCCTGAGGGAAGACTAGTAAATAAGGATCCAACATAGGGGACGAGGGATTTCCTACCACCCTAGCATAGGTGGCTTTATTCTATTGCAAATTAGTTTCCAAATCAATAGGGGTGGTCATGGTTCACCAGACAAGCACCCCCAATGCAGAAAAAGGGCAAGGCGGGTTCCTATTCCAACCACATAAAGAAATAGTTGGGATAGACCCCAGATCGAACACAAAAACCAGCTAAAAAGATGTAAGGAGGCAATGAAATAGTAAATGCTTCACTAAAGCAGCAAAAAGCCTCAGCTACCCCCAACAAGGGCAGGTTCCTATCCCAACCACGGAAAGAAACAGCTGAGCTAGACCTCTGGAGAAACACAAACACCAGCTAAAAAGAAGTAGGGAGGCTAACAACTTCAGCTAACCATTGAAACAGTGAATGCTTTACTAAAGTAGCAAAAAGCCTTAGCTTCCCTTAACAAGGCCACAGGTAACACTGTTGAAGGTTCAAACCAAGCCAAAGTAACCCCTTAAAGAGAAGGCCAACTCCTATAGCAAGCATCACAACAACACAAGGAAACTCCATTACCGCTGAAACCCTAGTAGAGCACTGCGAGGTCCAGCCGCCACCTCC
>NEWO01000629.1:51754-95014 GCA_003013225.1 Phalaenopsis aphrodite
TATATATATATAAAGAGTCGCAATGATGATAATGAGCAATTATTTTTCTGTCTATATTTTTATGTGTGTGTGTGTTTGTGTGTGTGTGTGTGTGTGTGTGTGTGTGGCGATCGAAACAGAGCTTTGGTAGGGTTTTGCGGCAATTTTTGGGTGATCTCAGGTGTTTGAAGATGGTGCTCCTTCGGTCGGCTGGTGAGATCCTTCCATCACCTCTAGAAATCCATATTTAATTTTTTCCCCTTTGCCAAGTGATTTTTGCGTTGCTTTGGCTTTCACGATTCGAGCATGTCGTCGATTTCTCATACTTTTGTTGATGCCATTTTAGATGGAGGTGGTGGTTCGTCAACACCTTCATTGAAAATTTTCCCTCAAATCTTTCATGACACACTTACTATTAGCGATGATTACACTTTCATAAAAAAATTTAGTAAAAAAATTGGCAAACTTGCTCTTTATGTCACTGAGGATGAAACTTCCGTTCTTGCTTCTTATTGTCATCTTTCCCTTGTTGGTAAATTTAATTATGACATTCCTAAAGTGGAGATTATTAGAAGAGAATTTGATATGTTAAAATTAAAAGGGTGGTGGAAAGTTGATATTATTGATTGTAGACATATTTTCATTCAATTAGCCAATGATGAGGATTACACTCGTATCTTTGCTAAAAGTTTTATGTGGGTGGAGAATAACTTGATGAAATTTTGAGAATGGTCTATCCATTTTGATCCTAAAGCAGAGTTACCAATTTTTCTGGTATGGATTAAATTCCCAGGCCTAAAACTTCATCTATTTAACCATGAAATACTCTTTTCTCTAGTTATTGTGTTTGGGAAACCTTTGAAAATGCATGCTAATTTTACTATTTCGAGACCATCAGAAGCACATGTCTTGGTTGAACATGATATTACTCAGGCTTTTTGTAATGAAATTTGGATAAGCTCGCAACATCAGGGCTATTGGTAGCCTGTTGAGATTGAAAGACACCCTCCTTATTGTACCCATTATTCTATGTTTGGGCATCAAACTATTTCAGGCTTTTTTCTGAATCCTCAACTAAAAAACAATCCTAATACGGGGCATACTAGCATTCCTATAAATAAAATTGTTGTTGAACTGCATGCAAATCATATTCGGGTTGAAACTAGAAATGACTCAATTGAAAAGGTTGATATTAATTTTATCTCTACTTTGCAGCCTTTGGTTACAGATACATTGAATAATTGTAATGAGGCTTTTCCTTCACAATTGATTACTAAAGATGGGCCTCAAGGATTTGAAGCCACACAACTGGATAACATTGTTGCACCTAAATATTTGTAGGTCTCTGAGCATGTGGAGTTAGCTGAAATTTCCGACAATCGTAAAGCTACTAGCTCTTATGAACACCCACCTCCTATGGGATCGGATGAAGCTATGTTCAATATGGAACATGTGGATGCTAAAACTACTATTAGGCATTCTTCTTTTGCAGGACTTACTAAAAACATTGAACGTTTCCCTCCTCCTAATATCATGGTAAATTCTTCTTTAGCTAGATCACAGCCTGAAATAAACACTACTCTTGATAATGCTACATTAATTTCAGAAAACGAATGGCAAGTACAAAAGAACTCCTGATAAAAGGCCAAACATATCACTGAGTTATCAAAAGAACACCTGATAACATCCTATAGGAAGGCATCTATCACTCAGATGGAGAACCGTTGGTCAACCCTACTAGGTCTTCTATAAGGGTTGGCTCATGACATCATGATTAATATTATAGTTTGGAATATTAGGGGACTGGTAGACCCAAAATTTACACATTTTTTCTATTTTGGAGCCGTTGGTTCATGTGAATAAGCACAAGATCCATAACAAATTCAAAGGCTATTGCTCTTATTGCAAAGTTAATAACAAAATTTTGGTTTTTTTAGGCCCATTATTAATCTTTCCATTATTGAGGATGACGATCCATACATTCTTACTAAAATTTATTTTGATGGTTTTCAGAGGTGGGGCACCTTTGTCTACTCTAGCTCTATTATGCATGAAAAAAATTTACTTTGGCAAAAAATAGAGTCAATGGGAAGCATCTTAAGCGAGAATTGGTTTGTAGTTCAAGATTTCAATATGATATGAAACTGATGGAAAGAAAAGGAGGGGGCTGAGTGGAGCTGGCACTTATAAATCATTTTTCTAAGTTATTATCTAATGCAAGTCTATATGATTTCGGTTATACTGGTTCACCTTATACTTGGAGGAGGGGTTTTCTTTATAAAAAATTGGATCATTTCTTGGCCAATTCGACTTTCATAAGTTATTTTCTTATTTTAAAAGTGTAACATTTGAGCCATGTCACTTTTGATCACAATTCTATACTGCTCACTTTGTCTTTCACTGTCAAGCCGACCATTTATAGGTTCAAATTCTTTAATGTTTAGACTTCACATGCTACTTTTCTTGATTTGGTAAAACAAGCTTGTAATTTTGATGGTGCTGATTCTCTTTGTTTTGTCTTGTGAAAATTGCATAAGAAAGTTGTTGCACACCTAATTAAATAAAATTACCAAGTGTTTGATAATGTTCATAAAAAAGACAAGGTTGCTAAAAAACTGTGGATTCTTTGGTAGATCAAATTGATGCTTCTCCTCATTTGATGGAAAATGTTGCTCAATCGCATTTAGATCTATTGGAAGCTATTGCATTAGAGGAAAACTTCCTAAAGAAGAAAGCTAATGACTCTTCCTTTGTTGTTATGGATAGAAACACTAATTATTTTCATCATAGAAGAAACATCAATAGCATCTTAAAGATTAAAAAAGCTGATGGGAGCATTTTAACTGATTTGGTAGAGATTGGTGATTGTGTTGTTAGATTCTACACTGAACTATTTTGCACCTCTACTCACACTACACCTGTTGATCCTGTTTATTTTAAGAATGACTATGAGTATGCTAATAATCTTAATTTGGTTTATGCTCCAGGTGAACAGGAAATCTTGGATGCCTTCAAATCTATTTACCCCAATAAAGCTCGGACCCTGAAGGCTTTTCTTTTGCTTTTTATATTCATGCTTGGGAGGTTATAAAGATAGATATTATTCTTGTTATTCAAAATTTTCACCTTGGAAGCAATCTTGGAAAATATTTCACCTCGGCTCTTATTGTTCTTATTCCTCAAGGTAATGATAAGATCACTTGGGATAATTTTAGAGCTCTTTCTCTCACCATGGTGACATCTAAAGTCATGAGCAAGATAATTGTAAGCAGATTACAGCCCCATCTTAATCACATCATTGTTAAATAGCAGTCCGCCTTCATAAAGGGTAGGGATATTACTAAAAATATTCTTTTAGCCCAAGAAATGATCGAGGAACTTGACAGAAAGTGCAGAGGGGTAACATGGTCCTCAAGTTTGACATCAAGAAAGCTTTCAACACTATTAGTTGAGATTTTAGTTTAAATATTCTGCAAGCTAAAGGTTTTAAACAGGATTTCTGCTCTCTCATACACATATGTTTCTCCAATAATAGTTATAGTGTGATGGTTAATGGATAAGATAATGGTTTTTTTGTTCTGGAAGGGGCATAAAGCAGGGAGACCCTTTTTCTCCCACAATTTTCATAATTGTATCTAATTATCTATCCCATCTTATAAACAAGATGCATAATGAGCGACCTTATGTTCAATTCTCTCACAAGTTTAAAATTTTTGTGAGCCATCTTGCTTACGCTGATGATGCCATATTGTTTTTAAATGCTAGTAAACATGCTATCAAAGCTACTATGACTATCTTAAAAGAAATTCAAAATACTTCAAGGATGGTTTTAATTATATTGGTAAAGGTGCTCCACCTAATACTATCGCTTGGGCTTCTAAATATATTGGCTAAAAAATCTCTATGCTCGCCATAAAGTATCTTGGGGTCAACATTTTTAGAAGTAGAATTAAGCAAACTCAGATAGATAAGGTGATTGATAAGATTAAACTTAAGATTAATGATTGGAGAAATATTTTCCTTTCTAATTGGGGTAGGCTTACACTATTAAAAAGTGTGTTTTGTACTCTCCCCCTTTATGTGATGTAGGTTCTTAAAACCAAAAAGAGTGCTCAAAGGATTCCTGAAAATATGTTTAATAATTTTCTTTAGAATGACACTATAAAATACTAAAAGTTGGACTACATGGCACTATGCTTATAAAACCCTTTCTGCGGGTGGGCTTGGTTTCAAAATGTTGCAGCATACTATCGACCTAAATATGTGTAAACTCTGGTTTAAAGTTTGAAAGGTTAAGTCTCTGTGGGATAATTATATGGAACATAAATACCACAATTCTTCGCATCCTTCCACTGTTATTTAGAAAGTAGGAGACTCTTGACTTTGGAAAGCCATTATTGCTGCTCGTGAGGTTGCTTCTCATTCATGTTTTGGGAAATTGGAGATGGTAGTATTTCATTTTGGAAGGATGATTGGGGTCTCTCAACATTTTCAAATTTGCACACTCAGGATTATGATGTTAATTTACTAGTCTCTGATTGTTGTACTAATGGTGATTGGAATCTTGATACGTTGAGCTCTTTAACTGGTGAAATTGCTCCTGTCATAGCTATTTTTCATGTTAAATTAAACAATAAAGATCTTCCTATATGGAAGAATCATACTAGCACTTCAGTTACTAAATGACTTTATTCTAATCTTTATTCTTTCAATCCATGGAAATGGCATGTTAACATTTGGCATAAACTTATTCTCCTTCTATATCATTTTTCCTTTGGAGATACTTTCACAAGTTACTTCCTCTTGATGATATTTAGAAGTTAAAAGGGCTGAAACTTGCCTCCTACTGTTACAACTAGAAAAAAATGTGAATCTTTCAATCATTTGTTCTTTGGGTGCCCTTTTGCTAAAGAGTTTTTAAATCATATTGGATGCTATATTGGGATCGATTGGCCTACAAATCTGAATTTGAAATCCACTACTGAGCTTGGAAGGGTTTTGATCCCTCCTTAAAAAAACAATTATGTTTCCCTGTTATTGTTTTATGGTTCATTTGGATGGCAAGAAACAGTCATAAATATGAAGGTACTAGTCACAACCCCTTTACCACTACCATCTTTCCACTTATTTATTTTAAAAAGGCATGGAAATCCTCCTTTGGACTCTAAGCTTCTCCAACGATTAAGGATAAGAATATGAAAACCATTTTGATCAAATGGGCACCACCTCACATAATTGGTATATAGCTTATTTTGCATCACCTTGTGTTACTAACTCTGCACTTAAGGCTGAAACTGTTGTTGAGCTTGATGCTCTTCACTTGGTTTCATCTTTAAATTTAAGGGGTATTATGGTGGAAATTGAATTTAAGGGGTATTGTGGTGGAAATTGATTCAAAAAATTTGTTTAATATTATTTTATCTAAGATTAATCCTCCATGGTATATCATTACCTTACTGAACAGAATCAGTTTAACTATTGAGAGGTATTAATTGAATATTATTTTTACTTTTACTTACATGAAAGGGAATAAATTTGTGGATTGGTTGGCCAAATGAAGATTGCAAAATGTTTTTTTTGGTAACACTCCTCCCTCTTTCTTGCATAAACTTATTAAAAATGATTTGGAGGTTCCTTTTGTTCGATTTTGAGATGTTGGTCTTATTATTGGACTCATTTGTTGATTTTTTGGGTCTGGCTTTTGTTTCTCGGGTTATGGATCTCAACATTCTATTGGGCCTTCTCCTTTGGGTCTTAAATTTGGTAGGTATTTTATTTTTACTTAGGATTAAGATTATTGGAGCCTGACACTCGTATTATCTGTGTTCTGGACTTTGGTTTCTCAATTTTGAGTCTATATGGAAGAACCCCACTGTCTCTATTAGCTGGTTTGGGCTTTTAGTCATACTTTTGACTATCTTTTTTTATTAAACACTATCAAATATGTGCTCACTGGTTATATTTTGGAGCTTGGTATGAATGGTGTTGGCTACACCAATAGCTTACTTTATGTGGGTTGCATTTTTTGGGCTCATGGGAAGGACTGCTACATATTTTGTCTATGGGGACTATGCTCCACAGGTTGGGTTATGAATTTGGTAATTGTAGCAAAATTCATATTAATAAGCTATATTGTGAACAGATTTGAATGTAAAGCTTGCTTTTACCCTTGCGGTATTAATTGGGGCTTTGTGATTATGGCCACAGATTTCCATTACTTGTTGCGGTGGCTCTTAGCACTACATATTATTTATATTATTTACTTGTTGATGTGGCTTGCGGCATATGATACAAGGCTGCCCTTCAGTGGCACTCATTATTTTCACTTTATTTGAGCTTATTTTGTTAAGCTTATGGTGTATTTTTTTGGTAGAGTCGCATGGGCATGATTATGGTTTTCTAAGGTCTCCATTTTCTTTGCACATTTGGGAAGAATGTATCATGATTGATGCTTGGAAGGATTTTAGTGCTGAGGTGGTTTCTTTGCATGTTTATTGTGACTTTAATTTCTTTTGGAGTTTATTTTGCATGGGTTTTAGGCTTAATAGTGGCCATTTTCCTTAGCAATGCTTGATTCATAGCGTTGCTATTCTAGAGTTTTTTTGGGACTGACATTTACGGTCGGGTGCTAGATATCATTGTTACACAGATTTTAAATTTTCTAATTCTTCTTTTTCTCTTTTTGGTCTATTTTTATGTGGGTATGCTAGTAGAATGCTTCGGATTGACTTATGTTTTTGGGGCCAGCTTTTTATTTGCATTGAGCTTTGGATCACTCTGTTGGTCACTGTATTGTCTTTGTGTCGGAGGTCTCTCATCGTTACGGTTTTGGGACTCTACACTTCTTTGGTGACTAGATGATTTCTCCTTGTGGCCATATGCTATTAATGCATAATTATTGTTACCTCCTATATTGTATTTTATTAACTATTTTGGCAAGGATTTCTCTTACAGATTTTTGGAGATGTGAAACTCATATGCTTGCACTGCCCACTTATGGTTATTCCATGGAAGATGGATTTTGTTTTTTTTTTGGGAGATATCAGTAGCGATTGGCCTACATTGTCATGCCCATTATTACTTGAATATTACTGATGTTGACATCGATCAATTTGCATGAGATTGGCCCACCATAGCCAGCAGATCCTTTTAAAAAACTTCCATCAGTATTAGCTTTCATCCACCCATCAGGAGGAGGAGCCCCATCAATCAATGAGAAACTAAATTTATATTGATTAGTAGCTTGAGGAACCCATTTCCTGAAGATATTAGGGAATTTGTGATATTTAATGATATTCTGTAGGTAAGATGTGCAATGTGAAGTCACAACCTTAGCAAGAGGTGTTGAATCTTCATATTTAACACTATTTATGAACATCCAAATAAACCAAGCCACTACCCAAGGGATAACTTGTAAATTGATATGTTTTCACTCTTCGTTGCAGTTGTAGAAGTTGATCCAGCTGAGAGTAATTGTTTCTGTTTTTACAGTGATCAATAACTCAGTCCAAACTTTTTGAGAGAAGTTGCATTTAAAGAAGAGGTGATCCAAGTTCTCCTCCTCCTTATGGCATAGAAGACAACAAGAAGGTCCCCTCAGCCCTTTCATTTTCAAGATATCATCAGTTGGGAGCATAGAATGTCATAATCTACAGCTGAAGAAAGAAATTGAAGTGGTTAGATGTTTCCCCCAAATATCAGTGGCCCAATAAACAGAAGGCCTTTGAAAGAAGGTTTGATAGATATAAGAAGCAACTTTTTGAGAATTGGCTTTTTAATAACAATTTTATCTCTTTGTTCAGGATAAATAGGTGTTTGCTGGACGAAATGCAACTGCTCACTGTTTAGAATATTAGAGAGAAGTGTGTAATTCCACTTATTCTCATTCCAGTAATCTTTAACCATATCATGTGTATTTGGATTTGAGATTGAGCCTTGGATTTTTTCACCATTCCAATTCCACTTTTCAAACCGGAAATTTTTTTGACCTTCCCCTAGCTCCTATATAATGGTCTCCTCAACTTGCTCTCTAACCTCTAACAGTTTGCCCTAAAGTCTAGAATCACCCAGCTATTTGTTAACCAGGCTTGGGTGAGCAGTTCTACAATATCTCCCTTTCATAAAAACAGCCCAAAGGCTATCTTGGGCTCTAAATTTATTCCAGAGTTTGCATAATTTAATGAAACTCATGCGCTGAAACTCTTTAAATCCCAAACTTCTAGCACGGTAAGGTTTGCATAGCCTTTGCCAAGGGAGCCACAGAACTTGTTTCTTCTGACCAACCCATAAAAACTTGTTAAACATTCTCCCCAGCAGTTGTTGAGTTCCTTTCTTCATTGAAAACATTTGTAGAGCATAAGAAGGGAGGGCAGTAAGAATACTTTTTAGTTGAATGATCCTCCCACCATTAAACAAAAAAGAATTGGTCCAACATTGCAGTTGGTTCTTAATCTTATCAATTACCTCATTAAATTGAATTTGTTTTTTTCTGCCCTTAATTAAAAGAGCACCAAGGTATTTGATAGGCAAAGAGGACAAGCTGAAACCTGTATAACTGGATATCCAATGTTTTATCTGTTGAGACAAATTAGTGCTAGGAAAAAATGTTTGAGGGCCTTATACAACATTTTGGTAGCATTCTTAGTGGCCTTAGAGAAAATAATAACATCATCAGCATAAGCCAGATGACTGATTCAGACATTAGATAAGTGCTAAAAGGCCAAATGGGGGGAGCTAGAGAATAATTGATTATACAATCTAGAGAAATAATCCATAGCCAAAATTAAAATTTTAGGGGACAAAGGGTCCCCTTGTTTGATCCCTCTGGATGCAAAAAAGAAGCCATGAAATGAACCATTGATAAGCACTGAGTGTTTGTTACAAAAAAACCATCATTTGATCAGCATAATGAAACCTTCAACAAAGCCCCTAACAACAATAGTTTCTAAGATGTAATTCCAGTTCATAATGTCATAAGCCTTCTTTATATATATTATAGATAACATTACCACCTCTACATTTCCTGTCCAAGTTAAGCAGCATCTCTTGGGCAAGCAAACAAGTTGTTGAAGATGTTGCTGAATTCTGAAGACCAGGATTTTGCCTATTACCTTGGTAATGACATTAGTTAAACTAATGGGCCTAAAATCTACCCAATTGTTTCTGATCTAGTTTTTATGAATCAAAGTGATATTTGGGGAGGTAAAGTACCTTGGTGGATAGTTTCCTCTAAAAATTTCCTGAACAACAAATAAAAATTCATTCTTAACTACAGTCCAGCAGCTTTTGTAAAATGTAGCAGTGTGGCCATCTGGCCCAACAGTTTTCTGATCATCTATAGAGTTAAGAGCAGCTCTAATATCATCTTGAGAGGGTATTTGATCATGGGTCAGCCTACTGACATAGTCAGTCCCATCAACAAATAAGTTAGCATCAATAATGGTTATAGTAGTGGGATGGGAGTTAAGAAGTTGTTGAAAAAATTCGACAGCATCAAGTGCAATGTATTCAGCCTTAGTTAACTTTATACCCTCAGAGTTCTTAATATCTAGAACCCTATTACATTTTCTCCTAAAATTTTTGCAAGCATGAAAGAAGCTGGAGTTTCTGTCCCCCATCAGTGAACTTGGTAATAGCAGCTTTCTACTTCAAGATGGCTTCATTGTAAGTGATATGAGCAAGTAGTTCTTCCTTAGCTTTATGAAGCTCTCTCTCAGTTTTTAAGCCCTTCTGGAAGTCTTCTTCAATGCTAATCACCTGATTTTGAGCAGTTTTTAAATTCTCATTAACATCACCAAAAGTATTCAAATTCCAACTCTTTAAATGGAGGGTCACCTTCTTCTGTAATTTCAATAGAATTATTCATGGTCCATTGTCTTCATTGATGTTCCAAACATTAGTTACTTCCTCGATGAAATTAGGATGAAGATTCTACATGTTTTGGAATCTAAAGGGGGAACCCTCAGCCTTCACAGCATTTTGAATAGAGCAAAGAATGGGTCTATGGTCTGACCCAGACATGGCAAAGTGTGTGATGACTGTATAAGAGAAGGTTTGAAGCCAAATAGAGTTCCCCAACATTCTATCAAGCCTTTCCCATAGAACCCCTCTTCTCGAAGTGTATTTTGGACCTTACAAACCCAAATCAAATAACGAAGCATCTATAAGGAATTCATTAAACTTTAGCATAGAAGTTTGAGAAGGACGCCTGCCTCCTTTTTTTTCCTCTCCTCAGGAGAAGTAATACAATTAAAATCCCACCCAACAATCCAAAAAGAGTTTATGGCCTGGCTAATATGAGAAAGCTCCTTGCATAGCAACTCTTGATTCCTAGGAAGGCTGTTGGCATAAACAAAGGTAGCATAACCCACCTGAGCACCAACAAAAAATTGAATATGTAGATATTGGGGGCTGTTTAGAATAACCTTCCACTTTAATTCAGTTCTCAAAAGTAGCTAAATCTTGTTATTATTGTTAGAATAGTGAGAAAATTTTGGGGAATTCTCTGAAAATATTAGAAGAATTCTTAGAAACCATGGGTTCCAAAAGAGCAAAACACCATATTTTTTGAGTTTTCATAAGGTGAACCAGCCTTGTGAGAGAGTTGGGGTGTGCAACACCCCTAAATGTTCCAACATAAGAACTTAATATATATATATAAATATATATATTAAATTAAATTAAACAGGGCATCGGGTTATCTATTCTATCAACCGACAACTTCCAATTTGGCCACCAATAGCTTCTAGCGACTCTGCTGGGGATAATTTTTCTCTTCATTTAAATCAAAGTAATTTTTCCTCATACATTGGTAATATATCTATCCATTATGGATCAGATTACCCTTCTTCTATTAACATGCTTCACGCATTTCTTTCTCGGGTGAGTACAATCAACTCTTTGGGACTTTAGAGCCATCTTTCCAATCACCTTTGAACAGAGAGGTTCAGAAGTTCATTAGGACTTTTGTCTTTGTGTGGGATGAGACCCGCAATAGGTGTGTTAGTTGACTAGTTCTTAAACCTTACTTCTCTTCCTTGTGTCTTTCCGATTTGGTTTGCTACCTTCAAAATTTAATCAAATTGTTGTGTGTTGTACGTGTACTTTAACCTTTTAATTTACTTTACTAAATTTTAAAGTCTTGACAAACTAATGAATTATATAAAGACTTGCTCATTCTACAAATTGGCCTTTGTTAATTTTTAGTGTGTGCACTAGAATTACAAGGCATTGGCCAAATAACTAACTTCAGAAATTTCATTTTAAAGTTGTCGCAAAGGTGTTCCTGATGCTCACTTTCTCTTGCAACCTACCAAAAAGTTGCGATGCTTACATTATCGCTCCCACCATCAAGTTTGGAGTCAGATTCGATGAACTGATAGTTGTTCATGGAAAGGCCCGATTCGTGGTCATGAAAGTTGCTATTCTGGAAGTACAGGAGCCGTCTATTAGATTCAACCTGAATTGTCCTCAAGAATTCCCTTCCTGCAAGAAAGTAAAAATCACTACTACCACGACACTTGTTAAGTCTGTTGTTCGATCATCTGCTAGGAGCAGGGCCTTTCTAAGAACAACTTTGAGTTTAAAATTGGATCTAGCTTGAAAGGAGATTATGATGGTTGAAGATATAGCTTGGGGATTTACCTTCCCACCGTCGTTGTTTGAAATGGAATCTAGCTTGAAGTCTGTGTCGTTAACCAGGTCTCAAAGAAAGAAACATAATCAAAAGAATTGGAAGGCTGCATTTGTCCAGGTTCTTGAAAAAGTATTTTTTAATGAAATTCATCACTAGAAAGAACTTTGATTACTTGACGTCTCTCCATTTATGCGAGGGAGTAGGTTCCACCCTTTAATAGACACTAATGTGTATGAAAGTATTTAGAAAATAGATGCTAGCTTGCCATTACTTGAGGATCGTGATGACGTGAAGGAGAAGCCCACTCCTATCACAAATGTTCATACAGTATTCCATAGGTTGGCTGCTAAGCAAGGAGGCTTAGTGGTTGAACTGCTTAAGCAACTGGGATGTGTGGTATCTCCTTGAATAAAGGAAGAAATTTTGAAAGATGTTAGAGCTGCCTGACAGTCTTAAAGATCAACTAAAGTTTTGCCAGCTCACATTCATGTTAAGTTCCATCTAAGGAGTTGAGTTGATACTACCATTGTCACAACTGATTTTGTTACTAATGCTGCTCCAAGATCTGCGGACATCGACCAACCAAGTCACGTTTGTGTCTGAGGATACCGACAGTTGTTGCTTGTAAAAGTGCCCCAAAGAAGAAGAAGATAAACAAGTCACCTGATACTATACATGGTTCGCACCGTGGGTAGCATGCCTTTTTTCAACACACCAGTATCTTTGTTAAAACACCCCATCTCAAAACATCACTATCAAAGAAAAAGGTGTGGGCACCCAAGGTTATCGTACCAATACAGCTCAATGAGCATACAGGGCAAGAATGTGGAATGAAGCAAAGATCCAAAGTATCAGATATCATTGCAACTACTGCTACCAAGTTTGATGAACAAGCGGATGATGTTCAGGAAAGTTCTCCAGATCTTAAAATGGTTCAAGACTGAGATTTCCAAATTAGCCAAAGAGCATGGAGTAGACATTGATTATTATGAAGATTTTGACTTTAATGATTATTTGAATGAAGACTTCATGGATATTCATGTCATTGAGGCTAGAGCTGCAACATCTGTACGTGATGCCCAACCTCTCATTGAAGGGAATGTTGTGGATGATTTTAGCAGAGCTGTTCTATTGAGAGATGAAAAAATTAGTCAAATGGAGAAGAGAATGGAAGAGATGGCCACCATCATGGCCAAGATGGCTATAGTTCACGGACAATCTCAATCCCAACAGTTAGCTTCTCCAGAAGTCAACCAGGCAGAGATAGTTCACATTACCAATGATAGGAGAGAAGTTTCCATCACCAGCAGATATGATTAACAAAAGAAGGATTTCACAACAAGTGTAAAATAAAAAAAGATATTAAGAAGCTGGTTGAACAACAACTTCGGGAGGCCTTAGCCCAATCTAAGAGTGGTGCATTGATTTCAAGGGATAGTCCCTACCCAGAGGAGTTTGGTGTCGTGCCTTACCTCAAAGGCTTAGTGTCACCAAACGTCAAGACTTTCAAAGGGATTAGAGATCCAAGACAACAAATAGCCCATATTTGGGTTAGTTTTTGCAATACCAGAGGTGATGAAGCCATGCATTTTCGTCAGTTTGTCAGCATCTTATTAGGAATTGCATTTGATTGGTATGTCAAGCTACCCAACGGATCAATTAAGAAATTTTTTGCATTTGAACAGTTGTTCGTGAAGAGATTTGCTGGAGCACAACCTCATGTTTCCATTTAAAATCTCATAGTGGAAAGACAAATATCTAACGAGACTTTAGTGGATTATATTATAAGATGAGGAAACCTAAGAATGAAATGTGAGTCTGAGCGATAGGAACAACATGTGATTGAGATTCTACTAAAAATTATCCATGGGCTACTATCTTTCATGCTTAAGGGACTCACCATCAAGTCCTTAAAAAAGCTACTAAGCAAAGCCATCAGTCTACTAGAGGATGTCAAGCATATTGATTCTGAAGAGAACTTAGAAAAGTCTAGGACAACCAGCGTCATTGATCAGAAGTCTGGAACAGGGGCAACAGATGATAAAGGAAAGCAACAATTAAAGATTTAGTCTGAGCATTCTCATCAAAGTTCTCAGCATTTGTTACAACATGCTCAGTGACAACAGAGACAATAGTATAGCTAGTCTAGCTAATAGCCACACCAAGAAGGATTGCACCAAGCATAGGGTAGATGGGGTCCAAGTCTTTCAGAACTAAAGAAAAGAGTATATTCTTTCAAAGAGGAGGCTATGCCAATGATGTTCAGAAATTTAATGAAGAAGTTTGAATGCACATTATCAAAATAAAAGAAGCAGGAAGAAGCTGACAAGAATGATTCTGCCCCTATCACAGGATGTTGGGACATACAATATAGGGCTGCTTCATTTTTAAGGACTAGGTCGAGTGGAACTTTATAGAGGGAAATATAACCATCCCAAAAGAATATTTAAAATAACTTGAAAGAGGTTTTGTGAATAAGATTTTAGCCAAGCCAATCATTCTGATAGATCTATATTCAAGGAAAGATGGATGGAGCACAGTTTGGAGCAAGTCACTTAAGACGATACTGGATCATATTCAGACCACTTCGGTATAAGCAGTCATTCAGAGTCTACAACCTGCCCAACCTAAGTTAGAGATTTCACCAAAGAAGTTGCCGCAACCAGAGAAGGATGACAATGACATTATGTAGACCGATAGCACGAGGGGTAGGATAGGGTCTGCCTCTGTTAGATTGGTTATCTCAGATTTGTGAGAGATATTCCTTAAACCCCTATCCCTGTTTGACTATCTCTTTGCCCCTCCGGGGTTTTTTGAATATAATGATTATGATTTTGGCTACGTTTTAACAATCTCTGGCGATGACATAATTGACCATGACCAATCAAATCCCGATCTCAATTCCCAAACCATCCTTAAATCAAAATTATGTCCTATGAACACATCAATAGAAATGAAGAAGGTATCGATGCCACTGATTATGACAGTTCTGGGAATGAGGAGCCAGTCCACTAGTGTTAAGGAGCACCACTTGCCATCAACTTGGATTTATCTAATGCAGAAGAAACATAGAAAAATTTGCCCATAATACCTCAAGAAGAAGAAGAAGATATTGCAAAAGTAAATTTGAGAAGTGGAAAGTGTTTTACCTCTAAGAACAGCTCTAGTGGATAAAGGGAAAAAAATGTCACTTGAGAAGAGCTACCTCTACCTCCGCCAGTGGAAGAGACACAAAACTAGGTAAAGATTGGAGGATTATATAAAGTGGATTATAATGTGCTAGCTCATCATAGGAGTTTAATGGCTAAACTAAGCATTTGATCCTGTCAAAAAATATGAGAGAGTCTCTGGTTACAGCCTTGCATGACTCGGACATTTTTTTAGATCAATTGGTTAGCACCTCCTTGGATGAAGTTTGTTCGTTAAAAGAATAGCTTGGGAAAACTGTCACAGATGAAGACTTGTTGCTCAGCACCACCGACCATAACCGACCACTCTAAATCTCTGTTAATATTGGCAGATTTGTATTGTCGAGAGTTTTGGTAGATCATGGAGTATCAGTTACCTTAATGAGTCTACAAATGTTAGTATATTTGGATATTGAGGCTCAAGAGCTTAAGGCTGATCAAATGATGTTATGAGAATTTAAGCAGAAGGGAGATAGTGCCCTTGGGTCAATCACACTATAAATGAAAGTTTGAGAACTAGTAACAAGTGTAAAATTCCATATCATCGATGCAGAAAGCTCTTTCAATGCTTTACTTGGACGATTATGGATTTACGAGTATAATATGGTTCCATGATCTTTACACCAGTGCATCAAGTATTTCAAAGAGGGATACAAACATTATATCAATGGGGATTTACATCCATTCATAGTTAATGAAGTGGGCATCCACGAAGGCGCCGCTTACTATACACCTTCGAAGAAAAGTGTCTTTTCCCGTGAATTTGTGTCAAATAAAGTACAAGGTTAGGAAGAATCACAAAGATTTGGCCATTCAACTGCTTTTCAATGATCTACTTCTGTTTCTTCATAACAAGCTAATGGAGGTTCTTTCAGCCCATACCCCCGAGATCGAGGTCGGGGACGTGGACGAGGAAGAACCAAAAGGATTGTTGAATGGAGTAGGCCGACCATCAACATTGACATGGAAAATAGTTTTTTTATGAAAAAAGCTCTGAGAAAGAAATCACGATGATAGAATAGAAGAATCCTTAGTACGAGATTTCCTTTGAATATTTAGAGAAAAGTGAATATGAGTCCATGTACGATCGGATCAATTACTATGTGCATGCAATGACCCTTACTCCAATCCACCCTCAAAAGATTAAGAATTGAGAAGTCAAGGAAGGCCGTAGTGTTTGTTCAAGACGATCAAGTTTTACCGTGATTCCCTTTCTACTAATTCTAAAAATCATGTAAATTTGGAAGAGGATTCTAGTGAATTAATGGAATTATATTTTGGTTGCTTTTCTGCTTGTGTACAAAAGTTAATTCAACATGGATATGTGCCAAAACAAATGTCAAAGGATATGGTACAACTTTTTGAGAAATTGTGGAATGTTAAAAGTCAAACTTCTAATTCAAAAGAATGTCTCAGGTTTGATATTGTAGGACTAGTCGATGATTCATAATTTTATATGGTTATTACTATCAGATTTAAAGAGGATTGCCAAGATGTAGAAGATGACTCCGAAAATTAGCTGCTAAATGATGCCAACCGAAATTTGAAGAAGAGGTTAAATAAACAATCAATGAATTGGAAGAAATCAACTTTGGGACTAGGGAGTAGCTCTGACCAACCTTTATATGTTCTCTACTCAACGATGAAGAATCCAAAAAATTGATAAATTTGTTGTCATAATTTAAAGATTGCTTCGCATGGAGCTATGAGGAAATGTCAGGGCTGTCATTAGAGGTTGTAGTTCATAAACTCGGGGTGAACAAAGATTTGACTTCACTAAAACAAGCTCTCAGAAGGATGCTCCTCGAGATAGTGCAACAAGTCATTATTGAGGTAAAGAAGTTAATAGTAATAATTTTATAAGAGAAGAGCAGTTCCCACATGGTTAGCCAACTTTGTACCAGTTAAGAAAAAAAATGGACAAATCCATGTTTGTGTTGACTTTAAAGATTTAAATAAAAGGTGTCCAAAATATGAGTTCCTGTTACCAACACCAAAATTGATGGTGGACATCTCATCGACACATTAAATTTTCTCCTTCATGAATGAATCATCAGGATACAACCAAATTGTTATAGCTCAAGAGGATGCAACACGTACAACATTCAGAACATTGGTTGGGATTTTCTGCTACATAGTTATGTCATTTGCATTGAAGAATGCCAAAGCAACATATCACTGAGCAATGACAAAGATCTTTGATCACCTCATTCATAACCAAATGCAATATTATGTGGATGATTTGGTCATCAAAAGTAAATAGAAAATAAACTATTTATACAATTTGAGGATCGTGTTCGAACGATTACGATAATATAATCTTAAGATGAATCCCTTAAAGTGTACCTTCGGCATCACCTCCATGAAGTTTCTAAGATTCGTTGTCCGTCTTCGAGGAATTGAGATCAACCCAAAAAAGATTAAAGCTATCTTAGAAATGCGTCCTCCAAAAACCTTGAAACAACTACGTTCCTTCCAAGGAAATTTGGCATATTTGAGATGATTTTTTTCTAATCTCTCAGGTAGGTGTTCCTTATCGACATTAATTAAAAAGGACACCTAATTTTTTTGGGAAAATAATATTAGAGAGCCTTTGAGAACGTTAGATATTTAATGACAGCTCTTATTTTAGTAGCCCCTTTATCAAGAAAACTATTTATACTTTATACTGTGACATTAGATGAATCTCTCAGAGCCATGTTAGCTCAAGTCAATGATGAGGGTAAGGAAAACACACTCTACTACTTGAGTGGCCATCTAATATCAACGGAGGTAAAGTATCCACCTATTGAGAAGCATTGTCTAGCTTTAATTTTTGCTCACCAAAAACATAGACTTTACATGCTTTCTCATAAGGTTAGGTTTATTTTAATAGTTAGTCCATTGTATTTTTTTATGACCCTACCAACACTTTTTGATAGTTTAGTAAGGTGGTCAATGATTTTATTGCAAATTGATATGACTTTTGTTCCCCTCCATGCTATAAAGGGACAGATTTTTGCATTTTTTTTGCAACACAACCACTTCTAGCTGGGCCCCCCTCAATGATCAGCTGTTAGATGAGCAGATACTACAAAGAGAACCAGTCAATGCCAGACAATTGAAAATGTACTTCCATGGGACTTTATCAGCCATAAAGGATGAAGGATCAATTGTAGTTATACCTGGCAAAGCATGAATCGGTCTAATTTTCTTCACGCCAAATTAGGTATGTTGAGATTCTCTTATCACCTGACAAAGCCTTGTACAAATAACAAAGAAGAATTTGAAACACGTATCACCGGATTGGAAATGGCAATCTCAATGGATATAAAAATCAATGTCATATTTGGCGACTTACAACTCATCATCCAACAAGTTGTTAGACAATATAAGATTTCGAATCCAAGGCTAGAAGAATACCATCATTACACGATGAAGTTGTTGGAACAAATTCTTAATGTGAATCTATACCAGGACATAACACCTTGCTGACACTCTAAGAAAAATTGCTAAGGAACTGGCATGTCCACCGTATAATTCCATCAACATAACAGTGCAAGGATGTCAGGTTCTATCTCGGATCTTCCTTGACAATTGACAAAAGCTCGGAAAGAAAGAAGGAATGATGATTGCAGTTTCTGACAACAACAAAGATTGGTGTAAGCCATTAATAGAATATTTACAAATTAGAAGGCTGTCAGAAAGCATATTACATCATTAGAAGAGCTATGTCATATGCTCTAGTAGGTGATGTCCTCAACAGGAGATCGTTCGATCAGATGTGCCTGAGATTTCAAAGCAGAGTAGAAGCACAAAATAACATCAAGGAAGTACAACTCATATTGTGTGGAGCCCACAAGTCACGGTCAAAAATGAAAATAAAGATTAAAAAACTCGGATATATTGATCAGCAATGATATTCGATTGCGTGGATACAACTAGAAGGTGTCACCTTTCTCAAGTGCCTGGGGGTAGTCTTACACCAACCTCCGATTGTGCTACATCTTACAATCGCCTTGTGGCTGGGAAATAGACATAATATGTTCAATAGACCCTCGATCCTCTAAGAAACAGAGATTTTTGCTTGCTGCTACTGATTACTTCTCCAAGTGGGCAGAAGCAGTGTCATCACGAGAGGTTAAGCACAGCACGTTCTGCAATTCTTTAAGAGTCAAACTGTGGACCATTTTAGTGTACCACGTAGCATGAATTTTGATAATTGAACAACCTTCAAGAGCACAAAGATCAAAAATTTTATCGAATGACATGGGATAGACTGGAGATACTCTATGATTTACTATCCCATAACAGATGGCCTAGCTGAGGCCTTCAATAAGATGCTCGTGCAAATCTTACAGAAGTATTGGATGAAAGCAAAAAAGAGTGGCATGATTAATTGTTAGAAGCTTTGTGGGTCTGCAGGACAACGTTCAAAACTCTCACTCAATGTACATCTTACACAATTGTGTGAGGGTCCGAGGTGGTACTGCCATTGGAAGGCAAAATGCGCCACTCAGAAGAACGCAACACTCTATCGCCAACCACTAGAAGCATAGAGATTTCTTACGTCAGGATAAAAGACAAATGAAAGAAGCAGAAGTGACACTTACCCCAATTCTTTATGAGAAAAATCTATGACCCATGCATAAGGGAAACTTCTACTAGTCCACTTGTCAAGGAGGATGAGTCTGAGTTTCATGCAGAGCAAATACAACCGGAAATTCCATATGAAATTAGCAAGGGTTGCCCGATGCGCAACATTGAAATTCCAACACAAGCATCGATAGGAGGAGCAATCATGGAGTGCACGAGATGTAATGTCCTCCATTTGGAGCACTACAACAACTTTAAAGAGTACACATCCGTCAATTCAGGGTTCCAGGAGGTCACTCTCCCAGATACTAAGTTATATATTCCACTCCATACGGAGCCAAGTCAGACATGGTTTCCCACGGATATTGAAATGACGAAGTGACACCAACGACCGCAAAGTATTCCTATGGTAGAACTAGAAAGAATGAACAAAGTCAAGAAAAGAGAATTTGAATTCTATGAAGAAATCCAAGGGAAGTTTGTCAACATCTTTGAAGGCTTAATTGAAAGTGATGAAAGTAAAATTCTTGATTGTGTATTTAACTTGAGAGGTAGAGGTCAAGTCAGTATGTTAATGGAGAAAATTTACTCAGAGCCGCAAAAATGGATGCGTGGGAAATGTAGGATAGCCATTCTGAGTGGCTACAACTACAACTTTGTCAAAGATAGGCTAGAGAACCCCCCCAGGTATCTTGAGATATAGCGAGATGGATCCTCTGCCTTTTGAGATAAAAACAATGATTAAGAGGATAGTCACATGGGGCATACTACCATCATACTACATCTCAAATAGCTACATAATCAACATTTATGATGAAGGAGACAATATTCCTCTGTGTATCGATCACGATGATTTTGTAAGGCCCTTCTACAAGGTGTCCTTCATGAGCCAAATTAACATTCTATTTGAAAAATAAATTGGTATTGTTGGCCCTAGAGAATTTAGTGGATCTCTTAAGATTCTGCTTCCAGTGGGTTCAGTACTAATTCTAAATAGAAATGGGACAAATCTGACTAAGTACTAAATCTCAGGAGTACGACACCACAAATTTTCTATAACGTTATAAAGAATGGATGATAGTGAGAAACCACATGGATTCCGTCCGGACCTAGAATTGGAAGAGTTACGCCCGTACAGGCTATGAGATGTTTGTACCTATATATACATGTGAAAGGAATTCTTATCTTGGAACGTGGCTTAGTAGGCCAGCTTGATCATGAGCTAGCCATGGAAGACAGATAAATTCTTCTTGACACTTTTTCTACTACGTCATGATACAACTGATAAGATATGAAATGTTTCAGATGTATTCAACATGTTATCTTTTGATACTTCAGCATGTATTCAGTTTATAACGCATATCTAAAGCAGATTAATGAAATTTCTTCCAATTTTCAATGAATTTGTCAAATTGCCCTTTTGCGAGATTGATAAAAAGTCGTAGAATCAGACGTCGGTTCTAAATTTTAAAGAACAAAGAACATTACATCAAAAAATTGATAATAAAATCAGATTAAAGTTTTTTCAAAAAATAAATCAACAAATGAAAAGTAAATTTTGAATATATATATATATATATATATATATATATATATATATATATATATATATATATATATATATATATATATATATATATATAAGTATATTTGGATAACTAAATGTGGTAAAGACAAGAAGAGAAATTATAAAATTTGATGAGTTTGTTTCTCTCGAGTTTGAGGTTTCTTACTCTGATTTCACAGCACGAGTGTCCTTGTCTGCACCAATTTGACACAACCTTCATGAAGTTTCACACTCTCCAAAAAATCTTGCATTTTTTTCCTCAACCCTGTCAATCTTCAATTTCCCCATATTTGTGAGTTCAACACCACCAACTCTCTACACTACTCTCACAGTGTTCTTGGGATCAGTGCTAACAATCTGATTTCCAATTTTCTTCAAAATAGGTTTAAGACCACCTTAAATGAGATATGGCATCCTACTCTCATCTTTTGAGATTGGTTTTAAGGCCACCTTAAATAGGGTATGGCATCATATTCTCATCTTTTGAAATCAATTTTAAGGCCACCTTAAATGGAGTATGGCATCTGATTCTCTATCCAAGTTTCTTCGAGATAGGTTTAAGATCACCTTATATGGGGTATGGAATCCTATTATCATCTTTTTAGATCGGTTTTAAGGCCACCTTAAATGGAGTATAGCATTCTATTCTCTACCCAATTTCCTTTAAAAAAGGTATAAGACCACCTAAAATCGGGTATGGAATTTTCTTCCCTTCTTTTGAGATTAGTTTTAAGATAACCTTACATGGAATATGACATCCAATTTTCTATCCATATTTCTTCAAGATATGTATAAGACCACCTTAAATGGAGTATGACATCCTATTCTAATCTTTGGAGATCAGTTTTAAGACCACCTTAAATGGAGTATGAAATCTAATTCTCTACCAATTTTTTTTAAGTAGATATAAGACCACCTAACATGGGGTATAACATCCTATTTAAATATTTTGAGTTTGGTTTTAAGGCCACCTTAAATGTGGCATGGCATTTGAATCTCTACCCAATTTTCTTTGAGATGGGTTTAAGACCACCTTAAATGGGGTATGTCATCCTATTTTTATCTTTTGAGATCAATTTTAAGGCCACCTTAAATGGGGTATGGCGTCCGCTTCTTTACCAAATATTCTTCAAAATAGGTATAAAACCACCTTAAATAGAGTGTGGAATCCTATTCTCTTCTTTTTAGATCAGTTTTAAGACCACCTTAATGGAGTATGGAATCTAATTCTCTACCTAATTTTGTTCATGATAGGTTTAAGACCACCTTAAAAGGGGTATGACATCCAATTCTCATCTTTTGAGATCGGTTCTAAGGCCACTTTAAATGGAGTATGACATCCCATTCTCTACCCAATTTTCTTTGAGATAGATTTAAGACCACCTTAAATGGTGTATGATATCTTATTCTCATCTTTTGAGATATGTTTTAAGGCCACCATAAATGAATTTTGGCCTTTGATTCTCTACCCAATTTCTTCAAGATAAGTATAAGACCACCCTAAATGGAGTATGACATTCTATTCTCATCTTTTGAGATCGATTTTGAGACCACCTTAACTAAATGGGATATTACATCCTATTTTCATCTTTCAAGATTTGTTTTAATACCACCTTAATAGAGTATGGCCTCTGATTCTATACCCAAATTCTTTGAGAAAAGTATAAGACCACCTTAAATTGTGTATGGCGTCCTGTTCGCATCTTTTGAGATCAGTTTTAGGACCACCTTAAATGGAGTGTGTAATATGATTCTCATTTAGGGATTAAAACCAAAATTTTAATTCCCATTTTGGAGTGAGTACCTATATTCTGATTCCCATTCTCCAAACATCTTGAATTTTGAAATCAAAATAGAAGTTTTCTAACATCAAATTGAAATTGAATCTTCACCGTGACTGTCTTGTTTCATTTTTCTGATGGTCGTTTTCGGAACTCCTTCCCATTTATTCTCCAACGAGAGTTTTAAATCCTCAATTTTGATCGAATGTTCACTTGCTAATTCTTCAGAAGAAAGAACTGTCACTTAGTTCTACGCTTTTTTCTAAGTATGTTGGCTTAGGTTTCTATGTTGGTTTTGCTGATCTCCTCGTTCAACGCCAATACGTGCAGTGTGCTTGCCCGACACACTACACCTATTGGGGGTCCATTTGTTGGCCCCACTTTTGGTTGAGGTCTAATCTTCCCTCTTTAGTAGCGTACGGTCTAACCATAAGACATTTCTGTTGACTATTCCTAGAGGACTAGAAAAGAAAACCTTGCCATTAGAAATTCTAATATTTTATTTGCTCAACTTGAAGTTCCACATATTGGTCCTAACCTCTCGCCCTTAGTAGGTAAGGTCAATATGGTGGAGCTCATGAGAAGTCCACATAGAACTGGTTGGTCTTAGGGCTAACCCTCTGGTGGTGTGGTCTTGGTTGGTCTCACACACACACTTGCAGAATACTCTTCTACTCACTACCTTAAGCCTAAACCTATTTAACATTGATCCCTTAACCTTTTGGGAGACTCATGAAGATGGTCCCTTGACAAATTTGACCTACTTTGACCAAAAGCACCAAATTACCTTTAAAGTTCAATAACCACAATTCACCCATAATGTCCACCAATTTGATCAAAATCTTCCCAAGTTTCAGTTATAAACTCAAATTCATCATGTCCAAGCTTGATTGAAACCAAATACAGGTGCAATTGACCCATATTTGAATCCAATTTCATCAAAAATCAAAATGCCTCCATATGACCCAAAACCAAACTTTCTCTTAATTAAACCCTCAAATCTATCCAATTGCCCAAATTTTGCATTATTAACTCTTTAAAATACTTCCCCACATCAATTTGAACCTTAAATTGGCCTTGTTCAAGCCATAATTTTACTCAAAATCAAGTTGGACCAAAACCCCCAATTTTGCCTCAAATTAGCCATGTCACCAAATCCCAACAAATTAAACTCCACAACCCAAAAATTTCCATCAATTTGATATCCAAAACTATTCATGACAATTATTAGGACAAAATTGAACCATCAATTGGGCGTTAGCCAAACTCCAGCCCAACTCAAACCCAAGTCTAACCCAACAACCCCAAAAATGACCAAATGTCCAAATTTCACAAAATTAAACCTCCAAATCAATTAGAAATCACTCCAAATATTTTCTAAACTCCTTCCAAAAATCATCTACACCATCTTTATCAATCAATTGAGCCCAATATCATGACTACCCAACATAAACACAACTTCAAGCAAAAATGCGCAAAATTGAAGCCATGCACTAAAGTTGACCAAGCCAAGCCAAATTGATCAAAACAAAGACACTAAAACAACCTTTTGGACTTTAGAAACTAGGCTAGACTCACCTAGCCCACCCTATATGAGCTATGGAATAATGGTCCTTCAATTTAGAGGATTTCACCCCATTTCAGGCATAAGCCAAAATATCTTACCCATCACCACTAATCATTATTGGTTAACCATCATTAAACCTTCCACTAGCTCACTGAGCAGCCATACCACCTCCTCTACCCTAGCCAGCTAGCCTAGTGGCCAGAAAACCCCAAAAATAAAAGCCAAACCCCCTTAAATTTAAACCCAATTCACCCGTTCAAGCTACCCAACCCAGATTGGTCCCTAGCACTCTATATCCCTCCAGCTAAGCATTATTTTGCATCTAAATTGAAGCTCTAAGCTAAACCCATTCCCCCTCTATTTAGGCCACCTCATCCAAGACCAAAATAGGAGTTCAATAATTTTCTTAGGGAAACTCTGGTAAATTATTCCCAGAGCTCTTCCAATGCTCCTTAAGCTCATTGAAATCACGTCCTAGTCATTTCACTCACTAATTGAGCTCAAATTTTTAGCTCAAAACCAGGAAAAATTTTTACCACCCAACAAAATCCCCCAAACTTCAAATTGAACTACTCTTGAGCTTTCCTTGAGTAACAGAAGAAGGTTTTGACTGAAATACCCCTCTGTTGAGCTCTCTAAACTGCTCTTAGATCAAATCTGCACCCCTTTTCAATGAGCCTATACTTCAAGCTTACACTAGAGGAAACCAACACATCCAAGAGGTTTGTGGGCTCCACTAAATCTTCCACAAGCTTCTAATTGAGGCCTCCCCTCTCAGACAAAGGTATAGGTCATTAACCAAAATTTTGAGCATGGTTTCACCAATTATGAAGTGAAGTTTAATTTCATAGCATTGTAATCATATGAATGTGTTCATCTTGAGTCGTCAAAGGTGTAGGAACCAAGACCATGTGACTTTATTGAGTATCACATGAGATCTTACATCTAGAAGTTAGACGACTTATGGGTTTAGTTAATCAGAAATGATGATGGAGAGTCATCTGATCGTGCGTGTATTGGAGGAAGATAAGATCAAGCTGGACAAATTCTTGGTGTGCGAATAACAGGCTAACTCAGCTAGTGTCGCCCAATCAGGAGCGGATGCATGCGCAGTTCGGACAAGACAAGGATGACATGGTTGATGAGTTGGATAAATAGAAAAATAGTGATTTAATGAATTAGAAAAATGTCAGGATTTTGAAAATCCATAACCTTTTCACAGAAATATCATAAAAAAATAAAAATATACTTTTGCTCAATAAACAGAGGAGAATACTGTGGACCAAAAGTAAAAATCATTTATTGGCTCTTTTATTTTTAATGTATTAAAATGCCACCGTGGTATTTTAATTCATTATCATTAAATGGCATTCATCATGGCTTGAAATTTTCAGAGTTTGTTCCTCATGATAGAGGAGATGTTCTCAATTTCTCCAATGTCAGAGAGCATAATTTTTTAGCTTGGATGGCTATTTTAGCTTAAAGTAATTATATAATTAAAATATCATTTGAAAAATTATGACATAAAATTTAGTTGGTTCCCTATGGTCAGAGAAGCCTAGGAAAAATATCATGATGGTCTTAATAGCCTTGTACATTTCTATTGTTAATTAAGTGTCTATATCTGGTACTAATTTATTTAAATTAAATCTTAATAATATATTAATGAAATAAATTCCAAATTATGTGTAAAAATCATGTTGACTTACTATAAAAATTTAAAAGTTATTTTGTTAAGTTTGAGCACTAAAGTTGATTTTATGAGAAGATTATATTTTTGTACAAAAATACTTATATTAAATTAAATACACTAAGGAAAATTATAAAAAGTTATTTTCTGAGTTTCTTGTAACCAAGGGCACTTAGGAAAAAAAAATTTGAGAAAATACTTTATTTTTAAGCTGTATTTTAAATTAAAAAAATTAACATTTTAAAAAAGATAAAAATATTCCAAAATGTTCCTAACGGTTTCCTGATCTTTTGGGACTCATCAAAATATTTTTTTCCTAATTTCTCTAAGTTAAAATAAATTTTTTAAGGTCTAAAATTTATTTTTCTTCTTTTATTATTAAAATAATTATAATAAATAAATTTAAAAAAATCATAAAAATTTGAAATTTATTTTTCAGAGTTCTCTCGTCTCAGAGAGGTTTAACAAAAAATATAAAAAGAATTTTTGGCAATTAAATCATATTTTAATTTTATTAATTCATTAAATATCAATAAATAAATATAAAATTAAATTAAATTTAATTTATAAAATCATGGCACTTTGCCTAAGTGTTTCTGTGACCTAAGGAACCTTTAATTTTTTTTTCGTAAACAAAAATTTTATTTTGATTGATTAAATAAATTAATATTGAAAATCTTATTTTCTAAGTTAAGATAATTATTTAAATTAAATAAAAATTTGAAAACCACATTTTCTCCTCTGATATTTAGTTGCTTTATGGGCAGGGTACTAAAAAATTATCATAGCCATTTAAATTATGCCTAATAAATTATAGAGTGAAGGCCCAAAGGGCAAAAGGGTCATTTTAGACTTTGGTCCCTTAATAAAAAATTAGGATTAATCAAAGGAAAAAATGTGTAATTTTGATCCTAATGAATACTCTTTGATGATTGAAACACAATGGGTTAAAAAGTAGATACCAATTTGTCACCTTCTTACGGTAAGAGTAAAATCATAATTTTCTAAATTATCATGATTTGGAAGTTAATCAAAATCAAATGACTCTAAAGTGATGGGTCACACAACTAATAATTACATACTGTTTTATACATTTTAATTCTCAATGTTAAGGATTTTCAATAATATTACACTTTAAGGAAAATTATTTTGCATATATATGGTTTCAAGTATAAGAAATGGACTTTTGGAAAAAAAAATTGAAGCAAAAAATGTTTAATTTGGAATAAAAACGAGCAAGAAAGAAAATTCTGACTTGGCATGTTTCGATATTTCTTTCAATGCTTAATCTACTTTACATTTCTCAAATGTTTTTGAATGAAATTATACTTTAAAGAAAGGTTTTTTCATGCTTATTTTGTAGGAATATCTGTCAGGAGTGAAACACAATTGAAATAGGGTGAAACGGAGCTAAAATAGAGTCAAGTGAAGCAAAATTGTAGAGTTGCTGCGGAGTGGTGCATGATGTGCCAAACTGGCACCAGATGCGCCAAAATCCAGAGCACTGGTGCATGATGTGCCAAAGACAAATTTTTGTAGATTTAGGTCATTCAGAATGAATTTTGCGTGAATTTTCAAAGGGACGCTTGTTCTAAATAGCCCTTGGAGTGATTCAATGAGTCTAAACACTTTGGAAGGTTTTTTTACGAAGGGATATGTCTCTTGGATCAATGGACATGTCTTTTGAATTCAGAAGAGTTAATTTTTTGATAGAATTTTGGAGAGAATTTTGATGTTAATTTGAAGGGAGGGAGCCTTCTATAAAAGAAAGGGAAATCTAGGGCTTTAAAAGGAGTGTTTAGGCGTGAGTGTGTGTGTGTGTGTGGTGTAAGAGTAAGATGAAGAAGAATGATAATAAGAAAAAGTGAAGGGCTTAGAGATTTTCTTTAAGGATTGTAGGAGGGAATGGAAGGTGAGAGATTTCTTTTTCATTGCACTTCTAAGAGAGAACTGCGAGTTCTTGTAGAGAGAGAAAGACATGAAGAGAACTTCTAAGGATTTTCTTGGGAAGGATTGTGAGATAAGTTGTATATTTCTTTTTTTTTTGTAAACTTGTTTTCATATATGAAATCTATGTTTTTTCTTATCCTTCTCATGATTTCTGAGTAGTTTTATTTATCCTTCTCCCAACTTTGAGATATTGTTTTGTGTAGAATTGATTTTATTTTATATGGTTTTAAATATCAGAAATTTGTTATGATTTGAACTCCGGTCTGCATTTACTTTTTGATCTGGCCAATTGAAATGTCAAAATGTGTTGAAAAACATATGTTCCAAAAGGGCTATGATTTCTACAACATGCGGAGAATCACATTTAATATCATGGAAGAATATGTCATCCAGGGAGTTGGGTGCAAATAAATAAGGAAATATACCTTGTTGGATGCAGGATTGGAGATTTTAAGGTGACAGATTCACTCGAAAGAGTGTAAAGAGTATGATTGCTCCTATTTGGCACAAAATAGTTGATATATATAAATACTAAATAAATTTCAAGACGAGTCAAGTTTTTGGCACTGTTATCGGGGATTTAAATTAACAAAAAAAAGCGTAGAAAAATATCACACATAAGGGGCTCATCAACGGGCTTAGGCTTGAAGAATGATAGTTCACTTATTTTAAGCCCAAAATTGAATAAGAAGATATGATATTTTAATAAGGAGACACACCACTTAGAGTGAGCTTTTAATAATTGCCATTTTCTTCTATTGAGATTGTTAAGGGCTTGGTAGTGATATAGGCTTGATATTTAAACTTATTTGGCGGGATTTAAAAAAAACAGAGACATGATTGAATGTAAACACCTCAAAACACTGTCATCCCAACTTTAGTGGTGGGTACAAAATCTTTAATGAATTAAACTTTTCTTAGGGTCATTCACCTAAATAACTCTTAAGTGAAATAATGACTGATTAACTAAATTCGCTGCCCTTGGGATGATTAAAATGTCAAGATTAATGATACACCAAAAACAAATGTTTTTGAAGACCCATATTTTATACTTATTTTTCGTGATATTGCGCTTTAATGGAAGATATTTTTATGTTTTCTTGGAGGATGTTGATTTTTAAGACTTGAATCAAAAAGGAAAAAAAGGATGGAATTTTGAGTCAAAATGACATTTTTGAAGAAATACTCAGCAGCATAGACTTACAGAACTACTGACTAATTTTACTCAGTGCCGACGACGCCATAAGCATTGCCGATGACACCATTTGGCAGAGAGAGAAGTGAAAATATATACGAGACACTGGCGCCGATGGTGCCAATATCGGTTCAGACCCTGTTTCTACAAGATTCAGCAAATTTGGATTCTTTTTGAAGGGTTTTGGATGCACCTATTGGAGAACCGAATCTAGGCTTTATTTGGGGCCAAAATTGATAAAAAAAGAGGGCTCCTCTTCATTCCTCCTTCCTCATTTTTGCCACACCTAACCTCCATACACTTTTTCCATATTCATTCTACCACCATTCAGGAGTCTATTAAGGATTTTTATTTAAGAGTTTAGAGTTTTTGTGGTGAGATTAAGTGTGAAATCTTCTTTAATAATTTTGGAGAAGGAGAAAAGTGAGAGATTTATTCTTCTTACATTTTCTAGGAGAGGCTACATGGAATTTGGTTTGAGAAAGAGTTTCAGATAAGTGTTGTTTGTTTACTAGTGTTGCATGAACTTTCTTTTATTTATGAAATTTGTGTTTTTTTAATCTTTCTCATGAAGTTTGAGCAGTTTAATTTATCTTTCTCCCTACCATGAGATATGGTGAAATAAATAGATAAAATGGATGTGCCGATATTAAAATATAAAATAAATTATGATGATTTCTCAACTTCGAACTAAATTTACTTTTTTATCTGGCCAATTGAATTGTTAAAATATGTTGTGAAACAAAAGATCCAGGAAATGGAGTATGAATTCTACAATAGAGTGAGGATCACATTTGATTTGATGAAGGAGTATTTTGTTTATGGAATTAAGTGAAAATGAATAGGAAAATATACGTTGTTGTGTGTAGAATTATAGATTTTTGGATGATAGATTGAAATCCATAATTCGGACTTAGTGTTTAAGAACTAAAGCGAGAGTTAGCCTTCAGATAATGGGAAGTGGGAGCTCTGGATTGGGAGCTAGTATCCTCCTAGCATAGCCATGGATTTAGGGACTAAACCTGGGATTAGCCAATGATTTTCTATAACATTGTATCGGGGTATAGAATAAAAATTGCTCCTATTTTCACAATACATATTAAAACCATTTATCTCATCTAATTTTACCAAAATCTCATTATAGTGGGAACGATGCTTTTTTCACCTAGGAAATCTTCATCACATAAACATAGTTTAGTAGTTTAGTAGTTACTGTTTAAACTTTGCATTTTAGTTTTTCTAGAAGTTAAATAATTTAGTTTTCTTAGCATCTTCCGCATTCAAAATTAGTGACAGTATTTTTGTTTGATTTTCGTGAATTTCCTAGTTAATTTATCACTTCAAATTTAAACCTTCCCCGTGGGATTGATATTTGGGCTTAAATAGAAAGTCCTTTATTACTTAATAACGATATGTATACTTGTGTAGAATCCTAACATTAATTGCTTAAATTTCTTAATGATAAAGATTGCACCAAGTTTTTGTCGCTGTTGCACAGCAGAGTCAAATTTATACAAATTTTACAAAACAATATATTCTCGGGATCAGTTCACCGAGTAGCGAGGTAATCTTAAGTTGATCTTGGATGATTAATGAATAAATACATAAAGTTTAAAATGAACTCAAAATATTCCAAGAGATCTCAAAAATAGTTGAAATTGAAAACTTTAGAATCTATTGGACATTTTGAAGGACAAATTGAAATTGCTATTTTTTGTTCTAAAATCATCCACTAAGATCTTTTGGGACTCAATATATCTTCATTTGGGGGTCTGTTAGATACACCTTCATCTACTCTTGCAATTTATTTAATTTTTTTACAAAATTATATACATGTCGTGAAAGATAATCTTTCTACGGGAATGCCGAGAAGATGACAGGTATGCTATTATAGTTTTATTTAATTTCTGTCACTTTACTTTCTACAATTTACTTTCACTACAAAGTAACATAACTGCTTGAGCATGCGCCCTACTTTACTTACAAAATCAAAACAACTCTTAAAAAATTAATCAACATTTTCAAAATCTAAATTAAATTGTTTCAAAGGCAATCATAAATCCTTTGAAATATTACTAAAAAAAGTCTTTTTTGAATTTACGGGAGTCCCTCAAAGGAGGTAACCCATGGTTGCTAACAAAATCTCTCAAGTTTAAATGGGTTTCACAACTCGTTTAGGCTAAGTAAATTCAAAAGAAAATAATGAAACCAGAATGAGGGAACAATGAGATCCTAACCGGTATCGCTCTTATCAATTTTAACCCCCTGATTAAACTTTAAACTTTTCATTTTAAACCATTAAACCTTAGACTTCAGGACTACTACTTAAGTGAGGAGCTTGGAGCTAACTTTGTGGTAGTCTTCTACAACAATAATCTACAACAGCATGATGATCTACAAGAAGCCATAGGATTTTAAGGTTGTCCACCTAGTGCGACATAAATCATCAACTCATTTTTATGCCTTTGTACAATCATGTTGTGCAATTTAAGCACTAACTTGTTTAGGATTCCTAGGTGGTAGTTTGTTATGACCTAAAGCCTCACATTTTCCACTCTATTTGTGTGACCTTCTTGTATAAATATAAGCCATAATTAATAAAATTGATAGGATGAAACATGTTGACCTTAATTTTGATTGAGGTTTAGTTTTCCTTTTTAGTAGCCTAGGGTCTAGCCATAGGACTTTTCCTATTGACTATTCTTAGAAACTATATCTAGAACCCTCACCAATAGAAATTAAAAACTCTTCTCCACTCAACATGAAGTTCCGCATATTGCTCTCAACCTCTAAATACTTAGTAGGTGGGGTCATTGTGGGGGAAACTCAAGATGAGTCACCCTTTGGACTGCTGGACCTTAGGGTTAACCCTAGGTGTTGGTCTGGAGCTAAGGCACTCACTACACTCACTACACTCATCTGCACCCACAATCACTCACAACCCTGAACTCAAATTTCTAGCCTAGATCCCTTGATCTTTTGGAATATTCATGTAGATGGTCCCCTAAACATACTAGCCCAAGGGCTATGGTTTAGCTAGATCCACTACATAGAGGACCAAAAATGGGGTTTCCATTGGTCCATGGTTTTTTAGTGATGGTTGGTACCTCAACTCTACCAAAATACACATCTTGGCCTTTTACCCATAAACCACCCCCAAATTACCAAAACACCCCTTTTGGACCCAAAATTCCAAAAAATCCAAACATTTTCCAAAAAAAATTAAATAAAATCCTAGATATTCTCAATTTCATTTCTCTCAACTACCACATGACCCAATTTGGCCAATTTGACCATCTTTAACCAAAACCCCCAAATTTGCCTTTGAGGGCCCAAATTCCCCAAATCCAATTCAAATGTCCATCAATTTGATCTCAATTGACTTCAATTCCAATACTAAACTCAAATTCACTTTTGATATGACCAAACTAAACCAAATCCAATCTTAATTGGTCCATGATTTGAGCCCAATTTTGATTTGGGTCAAAACCCTAATTTTGACCATATGACCTAATCTCACCAAATTGAATCCATAACCTATTCAATTGGCCTCAATTAATGTTAAAAAATATTTATAAAATTCTTATAAATCAAAATGAAACATAAATTGACCTTGGTGAAGCCTGAAATCCAATTGATTTTGGCCTACACAAAAAATTTCCAAATTTAGCATCAAATTGGCTAAGTCCCCAAATTCCACCCAATTGATTGCCCTAACCTCCAAATTGGCATCCAATTCATGTTGAAAACTCTTCATGAGGTCCCTATTGACCATTTAAAATAATTAATTTGGACTTAGCCCAAGGCTAACCCAAGCTAGACCCAAGCCTAGCCCAACATGACCAAATTGATTAAAGTTCAAAATTCCCTCAAATTAACCCTTCAATTAGACTCAGAACCACTTCCATCCTTCACCAAATTTGTTCCTTATGATCATGTACACCAAATTCAACAATTATTTGGGCCAACTAACATGGCTAAACTAGCCCAAACCCATGTTTTGATCATTTGTACCCACTTGGACCCATGCATTAAATGTGACCTAACCACCCTAAAGCCACCAAATTAACTCCGCCATAGCCATTAGTTGAACTTAGTGACCAGTCCAAAAACCATGATACCACCTAAATCAAGCCATGGACCAAAGGTCCCCAAAATTAAGGGATCTTATTTCCAAAAATGCACATGCTTAAGATATCTTTGCCAAATCAAAGCACATTTGCATTAATTTGGTGTGATGGATTCCTCTGGATTCCGTGAGCTCCTAGCCACCTCCCCCTGGCCGGCCGGCCAGCCTAGTGGCCGAAAAAGCCCAAAATCAAGTGCCACCCCCATAGAAACTCACCTAAATCAAACCTAGAGGCCAAGTCATCCATATAGAACTATGGAGTTCCTCTGCCCTCCACCTAAGCACCTTATTACACCTCCTAATTGGCCATGACAGCCACCATAACCCCATTTTTATAAAAGGCCACCTCCATGGCCATTAAACTAAGTGTTGAAACTTTCTTAGAGAGGACTCTCCAAACTTCACACAAAGCTTCCCAAAGATCCCCTCAGTGCATTTCAACCATTTTCCCTCACCCATTCTCATTGCCGGAGTTCAATTTTGAGCTTGAAACCTTGCCGGAACCAGGACTGAACCCAATACATCTCCACGGTCCATCAAAAACAAATTAACTTCACCTACACCTTCACAACAGTGAAAGAAACAAAAGGCCCATCAAATCCCCCTTCCACAGAGTCTTTACCATAGCTCTAGACCAACACCTAAAATTGAGCTTGGTCGAATTCATACCTAGGCCTTACACCAAGACCAGGGACTCAATCCCTAGCCTCCTTGGACCCCAACAAACGTATCGAGCACCTCTGATTGAAGCCTCCCTTCTGAAAGCAACGGAATAAAACATCTACTCCTCCCGAGCTCATTTTGATTCTCCATTTACTTAGGCTTGATTTCATGGTACATTAACCGTATGGATGTGTTCGTCTCACTTAGATGAGTCTATAGGGTCAAACCTGAACTGATTTGGTTAAGTCTAGGCTGAGATCTTAGGGTTTTAGTGATGACCGGGAGCCATTAGATCAAGCGTGTATCAAATGGACGGGGGAGATCGAGTTGGACAGCGCTTTCAGACATGAACAGCGGGCCGAGTCAGCAAGCTACGTGGACGAGGGCGTCCAACCAGAGCGCGCCACGTATGCCTTCGGTGCTGCCGAGCATCTAATCAGCACACACTATTTAAATAGATAAATAGGGCTATTTCGTATTTATTTAAATACCCTTAACTTAGAAAATTCATAACTTTGTATAGAAAAATAACAAAAAAATAAAAACACCCTATTGCTCAGTGAACAGAGGAGAACAATATCGAACAAATTTCAAGTCCATTTGATGCATATTTTATTTTTAATTAATTAAACACTATTTTGGATCATTTGATTCTCCATGCATATTAGTACATCTGTTTGGCTTGGAATTTTGACATGTTATAGCCTCTGTTAGGGGAAGTATTCTCTAGTTTTTCCAAAGTCAAAGTAGGTTCCTATACAGAGATCAATATTTTTCAAATTATTCCACATTATTTCTTTAAAATAATGATGTAAATTAGCATATTGATTATAAAATCCTAAGAAAATTTTGAAAGGTCCACCATGACTATAGAAACCTTTGGAAATAATTTCATTGCTCAAGTCATTTAAAATATCCTTAAATTTTACAAATACTAAATCACTAAAATAATTAATTTTGGAATATATAAATGTTTAAATGACTTGATTTTTTATATCCACTGTGATTTATGATCCAGGGAAGTCATCATAAAAATTTCAAAATCTTTTGAGTTCATTTGACACTTTTAGTTGATTTTTAAAGATAAATACCACTTTTAACACTTAAATAATTTTTAAAAATAAAAATAAAACTCAAAAAATTATGAAACTTAGTTTTTTTGAGTTCTATTTGATCAGGGGTATTTTCTAAAAATAAAATGATATTTAAAATAAAAACTTGATTTTTAGCCTATTCTAAATATTTAAATAATTAAAAATTCATAAAAATCACAAAAATAATTAAACCCTTGGAAATGTTCTAAATTGCTTCCTAATCACTTAAGGACAATTATAATATTTTTCTATTTTTCTAAATAAAGATATTTAATTTGAAAGCATAAAAATAATCTTTAAAGGCTAAAAATGAGTTTTTCACTAAAATAATTCCAATAAATCAAAGAAAATCAAAATTATATATAATTTGCTCCTCTGAGTTCTCTGACCTTAGAGAGATTTTTCAAAAATACAAAACTTAATTTTCACCACTTAAATTATTTATTTTTATTAAATAACCTAGAACTTAAAATAATTCTAATAAATCACAAAGAATTCAAAAAATCACGAAATTTTGTCTAAAGGCTTATCTGATCTAGTTCTACCTCCAGTAAAAATTTCAAAGGATTATAATTTGCCTTGGTCAAGTTAGGATTTGTTTTTTTGAAAAATCCAATTTTTGCATGAAAATAATTACATAAATTAAATTAAATTTTGAAAAATTACATTTTCTCCTTTGATCTCTTAATTGACCCATGAAGGAGGTAGGATAAAAAATTCAAAGTCATTTGAATTGAATTTAACAAATTATGAAGTGTTAGAGCCTTAGGAGCAAATGTGTTAAATCTTGCCTTAATTAACATTTAGGCCTAATTCAAGGAGGGGAATGGGTAACTTATGATCTTAATCAATTTATTTGAAGCTTGAAACAAAAGGGGTTTAAGTGGTTGAAACCAATTTCACTTTCCTCATTAGAAAGTTAAGTTAATAAATTTCTAAATTATTAAAATTTGGAAGTTTATTAAAATTAAATGATCATGGACTCAGCGGTATAACTTTTAAATACAATAATTAATCAATTTAATACCCCTATCTTGATTTTCAAAACAAATCCAAATTATGAATCAAGACCACCTAAAGTTTAACCCTTTTTCAAAACTAATTAAGACACTCACTTAGGTCTTAAGGGTTTAATGGTGACTTAGGCTAAATAAAAAATTGATTAAACAGGGATTAGAGAAATAAACATAATTAAATCAAACATCCTTGAAACACCACTAAGCCTAATTAGGTTTAAAAATTTGGCTAAGTGTTCAAATTACACTAACCTGCCTCTTTAAGAGTTTTCACCCACATAATTTTTAAATTAAATGACAAGTGATAATTACCCTATTCTGAGGGATAATTGAGACATCAGTGCTCATGGAGTAATAAGGGTATTTACAGGATGTACCATTGAGCAATATAATAAATTTAAATGGACTGAAGGCTTTTCACTAGTTGGTGAAGGAGAGGCATGGACCTTTCCTCCTCCTAACTTGTTGGATACCTCAGAGGCCTATTAAACTTAATATACTTTGCTCGATAAAATCATCCTTAATTAAACTTCTAAGGACCCACAAAGATATGACATAGTGTTAGGAAAATTACCAATATTTTACCCTTTTCTGCTCTGCATAAACTGCCTTAACATGCATTTTAAGTTGCAGGTGATGGAACTAGAAGACTCGCCAGGTACACTTTTATTGTTTCCGACATTGTCTTTCTTATACTTTCATAATATACTTTTATACCTGCAATTTTGCAAGCTAAACAATGACGACACCTTGCATGAAAACTAAAACTATCAGGATAGCCACATAACCAAAACCCATAACCAAAACCAAAACTAAAATAAACCAAGATAAAATTCACCGCCACAACATTCAAAATATAAAACAACTCAAAACTTAATCACAAACATCACACAAAACCACAACTTCAACTAAATTAAGATATCTCTATCGAATGATCGGGAATCCCTTGGAGGAGGTAACCTATGGTTGCTAACGAGGCTTCCCACAGTTTAAATGAAATTATGGAACTCATTAAGTTGGGTTTAGTAAGTTCATTTGGACTAAGTGAATCAAATAGAAATTAGTGATGCCAGAATGAGGGAGCCGTAGGATCCTAACCGATGTCACTCTAATCAACTTTAATATGCCCTCACAAAATTTAGAGAACTTCAACCATAGGGCCACCTGATTTGGCATTATAACTTGACACACTAATCGCGGTAAGGAGCTTGGAGCTAGCATGGTGGGTAGCACAGCCATCTTCAACAACAAAACCTGTCTTCCCCAGCTAAACCAATCTTCCTTCCTTAGACTTAAAAAACAAAGCCATAGGACTTCAAGGTTGCTTGCTTATGCAATGTAAATCCTCTTCTTAGGATTCGGAGGTTATCGTTTGTCATGACGTAAATCCTCACATCTTTCAGGCTATTTGTGTGATCATTTCACATGAATGTAAGCCCTAACTAATAAAATTGGCAGGATGAAACACCTAAAAATTTCTGCTCAAAACTGAAGCCAAACATTAGGATAGCTTGGGAAGTCATTGGAGTTCTCCTCTGAATCCATGACATCCTCTAGTTTCTCCTCCTTTGGATTCCACAACAAAATATTCCAAATTTGAACTAATCCCCTTTCACACCTCTATGTTTGATATCCTTGAAGAGCCCTACCCTTTGAAATTCCTTGAAGATAATATTTCTTGATTTTTATTAAGAGTTTTCTTAGGTGGCTTTAGTCATTTAAGATGTAATTAACTATAAGTGGTTGCCCGTATAAGAAGCATGTCCGAACCCAGCATAATATAAACCCTATTTAATTCTTTATATTAAATAGGGAAACTTGTCGGAAAATATGAAGGTTTCGCAGACCAAACGAACGTCATACTCTCCTTAGTTTATTTGATCAAGCCTCATCCTCAAGTTCTGTGTTTATCCATCGAGATAGATACAGGATTTGAGGTACAATGCTCTTTAATTTTAAAATATGAAAAATATGAGGTCAGTTTGATTTCATACTTCAACGTCCTTCTGAAGCGGGCGACAAAATTTCGATTCCGGTGACCGACAGCTTCTTACGGGCAACCCCCCAAACCAACCCGAAATAGCACTGACAGCTTCTGGCGACTCCGCTGGGGATATGATTTTCTCTCCATACAAATTAAGAAACATTATCTTCACACATCGGTAATATGTTCATGTCCCTCTTGGACCAGATTACCCTTCTTCCGTTGGCATACTTTACCTATTTCTATCTTCCAAAAGTACAGCTAACTCCTTGGACGTCAAGACTAGCTGTTCAACCATCTTTGAACAGAGGGGTTCAGAAGGCCATTAAGGACTCTTTAAATTTTTCATGTGGGGTCGGACCCCCAATAGGTGTGTCGGTGGACTAAGTCCACCTGTGCATTTTCTGCCACCAATTGGGTCCCGCACTGGGTCCTAAAATTTTTCACATCTCCCTTCCAAATTTGGTTTGCTACTTCACAAATTAAACCAAATCGTGCTGTGTTGTGCGCACTTTGAAATATTAATTAAATTTTACACCTTTTTGAACAAAGATGTTAAAATTACCTGTAAATTGAGACTCGCCCGGTCTACAGATTAACCTCAATTTTTAGTGCTTGCACTAAAGATTACGAGGTTTTAAGCCATATAGCTAACCCTAAAACTTTCTATTTTAAAGCCCGCTGCGATGGGCTTCCGAACGCTGACCTTTTCCTGTAATCTGCCAACAGACCAGAACGCTTGTAACGTCGCTCCCACCATCAAGTTCGGAGCTGGATTTGAAGACCTGGAGGTTATCCTCCTGAAAGCCCCATTTGTGGTAATGAAGATCGCTACTCTGAAAGTACAAGAGCCGTCTGCAGAATTCAGTTTGAACTGCCTTCAGGACTTCCCTGCCTTCAAGAAGGCTAGAGCTACTGTCATCAAGCACGCTATCCCTGTTACTGCTAAGGGAAAAGAAGTAATGGTCTTTGAAGATTCGACTGAAGGATTAACTATTCCGCCACCCGTGTTTGAGATCGGTTCAAGCTCAAGGACTATACAATTAGCCCGAACTCAAAGGAGGAACCACAATAGAAGAGTTCGGAGGGCCATCAAAGCCCAGACACCTGAAAACACACCCGTTGAGGAGAAGCCTCATCGAATTGAAGAGGTGTTACCAGAAATTTATCCACTCATACGAGGGAGTAGATTCCATCCTCTGACAGATACTGATGGATATGAGAGTATCCGAAAGATTGCTGCCGCATTATGATCACTTCATGGACATGGTGAGGAGGGAAAGAAGTTTACTCCTATCACTCGAGTTAGCACAGTATTCAGAAGGATTGCTACTAAAGAAGGATGTTCTGTTAGTGAATTACTTAAACGAGTGTGACATGCAGTTTCCCTTCATATGAAAAATGAAATTTTGAAGGATGTTAAGTCCGCTAGAAAATCTCATAAGTCAACTCTAAAGTCACCTACCCGTGTTCCCGTCTGGCTCCGTTTGGGAAACCAAGTTGATACTGCTATAGTCACCACAAATCATATCACCACCAGAACAGCAGGTCGCCAGCCGATTAAGTAAAGACTAGGTTCGAGAAGTTTACCAGTCATTCCTGCAATCACGAAAAGAAAGACAAGATGATTTCCTGAAACTGTAGCTGGTCTAGACCATGGGGAGCATACCTACCCTCGACATACCGATATCTCTACTAAGAAGTCCCGTCCTGAGGCATCATCGTCAAAAAAGAAGAGGGTATGGATACCCAAGGTTGCTGCACCGATACAGTTTAGTGAGCCTGCAAGACAGGAAGTAAAACCAGTGCTTGAAATATTTGACATTATCGCGACAATAGCCAGCGAGATGGAGGAACAAGTAGGGGATTTCCATCAAGGTCCTCCAGATCTTAAAGCAATCAAGGAATCGATAATTGAGGAAAAAGTTGAGAAACTCAGGATTGAGATTTCTGAGTTAGCTCGAGAGCATGGAGTTTCCGTCAATAGTGACAATGAATATTTTGATTACAGTGATTACTTGGAGGAGGATTTCATGGATGTCCATGTGATTGAAACGTGGCTACCACATCTGCGCACAAGGCTCAACCTCACACTGAAGAGAACATCGTGGATGAGCTGTGTAGGTTTATCCTCCTAAGGGATGAGCAAGTTGTTCTACTGGAGAAAAGAACAGAAGAGATGACTGCAGCTATGACTGCCATGGCCACCATTCAGCGACAATCACAAGCTCCAAGATTGTCTTCTCCAGAGATTAATCAGCCAGAAATCATACACATCGTAGATGAAAGAAGGGATGCTACTTCGACAAATAAAGAAGAAAAACCAAAGGTAGATTCTCTATCAGGTGCCATGCTAGAAAAAGATTTCAAGCAAATGGTTGAACAAGTACGGGATGCCTTAGCCCAGTCCAAGGGCGATGCATCAATTTTAAAGGGTAGAACTTACCCAGAGGAATTTGATGTCGTCCCTTTCCCCAAGGGTTTTGTTAGCCCAAACTTCAAGATATTCGATGGGACTGGAAAACCCAGACACACATAGCACATTTTCGATCCAATTCTGGCAACACGAGCAATAGCGAAGCTCTACTCTGTCAACAGTTCGTCAGCAGCTTGTCAGGGATTGCTTTCGACTGGTACGCTGACTTACCCAACGGGTCAGTTAAGACATTTTCTGAGTTGGAACAGTTGTTTGTGAAAAGATTTGTTGGGGCGCAGCATCATGTGTCTACTGGAGAGCTCATGATGGAGAAGCAGAAGCCTAGTGAAACTTTGGTAGACTATATTTTAAGGTGGAGAAACCATAGCATGAAATGTGAACCTCAGCTACAGGAACTTCAAGCGATTGAGATTCTACTCAAAAGGATTCATGGGCCAGTAGCTTTCATGCTTAAGGGACTCTCCATCAAATCCTTCAAGGAGCTACTCAGTAAAGCCAACAGTCTTCAATAAGAAATGAAGCACATGGAGTCACATGAAAAGGCTAAGGTGACCAGAGTGTTCGAAAAGAAATCAGGGGTAGTCGCAACTGTCGACAAAGGAAAGCAGCCGATAATGATATATGCAGAAGAGCATCGCCAGTCTTCATCATGGTACTCTTAGAAACAAAGAAGTCAATCCAACCAACGGTCGTCTCATGAAGGATCACCTCGAACAGCGGGTAAGAGAATATCCCTTTTAGAGTGACAGAAAGTTGTTTATTCCTTCAAAGATGAAGCTATACCTAAAATATTCAAAAGTTTGATGAAGAAACCAGAATTCAAACTACCTGATCTAAAGAAACCCGAAGAGGTGGATAAGAAGAATGAACCAAATTATTGCCAGTACCACCGGTTACTTGGACACACTATAGACAACTGTTTCTTCTTTAAAGACTGACTTGAGAAGAACCTCAAGGAGGAGAATATAACAATCCCGAAGGAGTATTTGAGAGAACCTGAAAAAAGGTTCCATAAATATAATTTCAGCTGAGTCAATCTCCCCAATTGTTCCATATGTTGGAGCAAATGGATGTAGTACAACTTGGGATAAACTTAAGAGGGTCCTCAATCGAACACAGGATTCATCGAAACAAGCTTCTACAAATACCGAAGAAGGATGGAATGAGGTATGGAGCAGATCATCCAAAAAGATACTGAACAAAATATAGTGTGCATCAAAATAAGCCTCCATTCAGAGTCTGCAGCATACCGAGCCCGAGATGAATATTTCTCCAGAAAATCCGTCATCATCAAGAACAAAGAGCAAGAAAAAGAAAAGCGTCACTGCCAAGAGTGATAGGACGGGGAGTAGGATAGGGGCTGCCTCTACTAGACTTGTTGTCTTGGATTTGGGGAAGAAAATCCTCCAACCCTTGACTTTATATGATTATTTTTTTGTCCCTCCGGGGTCTTATGAATATAATGGTTGTGATTTCGGCTACGTCTTGACTATTTCTAGTAATAAAGTAACTGATTATGATCAAGCTAGTTGCAATCTCCATACCCAAAATGATCCTCAAATCGTACTTGAGCCCGATGAACTCGTTGTTAAGGCCAAAGAAGAACTCAATGATATCGCTTACGACAACACCGATAACGAAGGACCAACTCTTGAGCGTCATGGTGCACCGTTTGCCATCAATTTAGACCTCTCCGACGAAGAGGAAAAGACACCGGAAGATTCAACAATGATATCTCAAGAAGAAGAAGTCACAGAAGTTAACTTAAGGAGCGGAAAGGTGTTACCACCAAGAACAGCTCCAATAGACAAAGGAAAACATATAATGACTCGAGAAGAGATACCCCCACCTCCGCCAGTGGAAGAACCACATAATAAAGATAAAATTGGAGGATCGTACAAAGTAGACTACAACGTGCTAGCTCATCTTAGGAAGTTGCCTGCCCGACTAAGCATCTACGACGCTCTAATCCTGTTAAAGAAGGCGAGAGAATCTCTGTTTACAGCTTTGCTTGATCCATAAATTTTCTTAGCTTAATTGGCTAGCACATCCTGAGATGAAGTTTGCTTGTTGAGAGAACAGTCAGGGGTAACCTTTACAGATGAAGACTTGCAAGTCGGTTCCGCCGACAACAATCGTCTGCTCTGCATTTCCGTCAACATTGGCAGATTTGTGTTATCCACAGTTTTAGTGGATCCTGGAGCATCACTTAACTTGATGAGTCTAGAGACGTTAACATATTTGGACTTCAATGTTCAGAAGCTCATCCCTGATAAGATGATGTTAAGAGGATTCAACTAAAAGGAAGAAAGAGCCCTTAGATCAATTTCATTACTTATGAAGGTCGGAGAACTCGTAACAACTATTAAATTTCATACCATCGACGCCGAGACCTCTTTTAACACTCTATTGGGTCGACCATGGATTCATGAGCACAATATGGTTCCATCATCTCTTCACCAGTGCATTAAATACCACAAAGATGGTCAAGAAAATTACATCAAGGGAGATCTACAACCATTTTTAGTACATGAAGTTGGGATCCATGAAGATGTTGCCTACTACACGCCTCCAAAGAAGGCTGGCTTCTGACCAAAGGAAAATATGTTGAGATTTTCATACCTCTTTTATACTGTTTTTAATGATATTGCACTTTAAAGAAAGGTATTTTTGATGTTTTGTTGCAGGAATGATGAATTAAGGTCAATGGAGAAAAAAGATGCAAAAAGGAGCAAATTTGGAGCAAAAAGGACCAAAATGTTGAGAATTGCACTAGGGCGCCGACGGCGCCATCGAGGTCGCCGATGGCG
>NEWO01000629.1:96136-107974 GCA_003013225.1 Phalaenopsis aphrodite
GAAGAAAAGATTAATCAAAGAACGAGGATTTGTGAATCGCGGATTGAATAATTCCACAATGGATATTGAAGAAACGATAGTGCGGCGAAGATGAGAAGTGCTGAGCTACACTACTGCCACCGTGGTAGTTCGTGTAGTAAAAGAATTTTATGTAAATTTATATGGAATTAACCAAGGAGTTGTTTATCTGTGCGGGAGATGGATTACTTTCACTCCTTCAAGAATTAACGAGTTATATATGATAAAGAATGTTTGTGTCTGCCACTATTCCAATTTCATCCTAACGAGAGACCATTTACCAGTATTTGACGGACGAAACTGATGATTGGGAAATGCGAGAGTACGGGTATGTTAGTTTTCTTCAACACTTTTGAATCCCGTCTCTAAACACTGACACATCTTCATTTCTGCGAAATTGTTACCGACAATGAAGGTTGGTAAAGTTTCTATAGAAAGTGTCATTTTGAATTTAGAGGAGCTGTGGAGATTCCTCTTTTAGTTAGTTCAGTACTTGTTCTCAAGGGCAACAAGGCAGACGTTGTCAAGCACTGCATTCCAGGAGTATGACACCGTAGGGTGTCTGTAACCTTCCGCAGAATGGATGACAGTAAAATGCCATATGGATTCCAACAGGACCTGGAATTGGAAGAGCTGTTTCCTTATGAGCTATAAGAAGGTTGTACCTCTAAGTACAAGCGAAGGGAACTCATATCCTGGAGCATGACTTAGAAGCTCTGCTTGATCAGGAGCTCAACATACCAGGCAAAGAGAGTTCACTTACTTTCTTCTAACAGACATGACATGTATCTGATGTAATCAGTCTATGATTTACTTATATCATGAGATGACTCTCAATGTATTTCAGCATGTATTACATGATGCACCATTTGGAGGCATTAGTCTATGTTTGATCTGTAGCATCTTTATTGAAGCAGATTAATTGAAATTTCTCTCAAATTGTGCTTTTTGTCAATTACCTTTTTGTGCGGTGGATGAAAGTCGCGAACCATGCGATGGTTTAGAATTCCAATGAACAAAGAACGAAACAACAAATCTTCAACAATAAATAAAACTCAAATAAAAGATAATCATAAATGAATAAATAACAAAATAAATTTCTTTCAAAAATCAACCAATTAAAATTAAAACTTTAAAAATGCATTTTAACAAAATCAATTGTGATAAAAACAACAAGAAAATAAAAAAAACCTGTTGAGTGGATTCTTCCATTTTTGGAATTTCCTACTCTTTGTGCGCGCAGCACAACCATCATTATCTACACTAACTCTCTGCACATCCTCACAGAATTCCACATTCTGCACATAACTCCACAAAGCTCTATAAAACTTCTTCAAAATCAACCTTTTCACATAACACACTACTGCAAATTCAACATCTCAAGCTCTTTATAAATTTCATATCACATCTTCAAATCAGCACCTAAATCCTGATTCTCATATCTTTGAATTGATACCTACATTTCAATTCTCATATCTTTGAATTGATACCTACATTTCAATTCTCTCATATTTGGATTCATACTTACATTTCAATTCTCACTTCTGAATCAGTCCATGATTTGATGCGTTGCTTTGTGTGTCTCATGGGGAATTCATTGGAAATGATAAAAGAAATTTGGTAGAAGTATTTGAGGCAGATGTATGGAAGTTTTTGAAGACTTTAAAGAGGCACTTAAGGCATAATTTGGAAGATTCATTGAATATGGACACTTTGGAAGAGAAACTTAAGCACCTCTTGGGAGAATATAAATAAGTCTTGGAATTATTTTCAAAATGACTCTTGAACTATTTTTATGAGGATAAGACAGCTTGGCCAAGAGCCCCAAGTAGGGCGACAAGGTGAGAGAGAAAGAGAGAGAGCGAGAGATTTCTTATTTTTTTTTCACTTTGTTCTTGGAGAGGATTGTAAGGAGATTGCTTTTTGTTGTAGAAGGAGAGTTTGATTTCCATCAAAGATAAGTATTTTCGTTGTATTTTTATTTGAATCTAGTACTTTGTTTGTATGTTTTCTAAGTCCTATTCAATGAAAAGTTCTAGTTGTTTCTTTATCAGTATTGAGTAGTTTTCTATATTCATCCTTCTTATAATAAATTAGTATACATGTATAGGATATAGAATTGAGTAGAGTGAGTATCTATTGTGATTTTTTTACATTGTTCTTTATTCATATGTAAAATGGATCAACTTGCATGTCAAAGTCTGATGTGAGAACATGTAAGGTTTGAGATGGTGTTGTCTCAATCAACTGTAGTAGAATCACATGAGATTGTATGGATGAGATTGTAGTCCACATGGTTAAGTACAAATTAATAGGGAGATAATCTTTGATAGGTGTAGAATTAGAGGACTTTAGAGTGACAGACTAAAGCCCCCAACTTGATTCTTAGTTTTAGGTCTTAATACTAGATGTTAGCCTTCATGTGATGGGATGATCGGACTTAAGAGTGAGAGCTACTATCTTTCTTGCCTAACCAGTCTTTAGGATTCTTAAACTATGATATAGCTAATGTTCTTTATATCACTTCACTGAGGGTAAAGAATTTAATTGCTCATATTTGTCAGAATCTCTCTCGCTACAAGTTTTACATTTACACATGCTACTAATTTCATTGCATGAGGAAGGGTACTTTTAATATATTAAACCCCCCGTTCTGATTTTCACTAAGCATTTTAGTTTAGGAGTACAAGTAGTATTATAGTGATAATTGTATGATATAATCAAAACAAAATCTTTGTCAACATTCCAAGCTAGGTTGTGTTATTCTAGACTCAAACATCTCTTGAAAGCCGCCATGATTAACCTCAATCTCCGTGAGATCGATATTTGAGGCTTAACTAGAAAGCCCTATATTACTTGATAACAAAACATATACTTGTGTAGAATCCCATGTATTTAAAAATATAATTGAAATCATACCTTTCTTGGGATCATTTTTGGATCTAGTTTTTGGCGCCATTGTCAGGGATTAAAATCTTCAAGTAGTCGTGTCAACTTCATAAATTCTTCCATATAAAAAATATTAGAATCAAGTTTTTGGTTCAATTACTAGTGATCGCAATGGTTGATCTTCAATTTTAGGAGAATTTTTGTTGAAGTAATTAGGTTTAGATTTGGAAAGCTGTAGTGCCTAAAAACTATTTTTGTGTGAAAATTATATTCTTTTTGTATTAAAAAGTGTTCTTAAAAACTGTTTGTGTGAAGAATAAAATGTTTGTGAAAATGTTTTGTTGTGTTGAATATATTTTTTAATTTTATTTGTTTAATTGTTAATGTATTGTTTGTTTTGTTGCATATGCAAAGTAAATGATCTCTAGGACTTGTGCCTTATGATCCCAGGTTAGAAAAAAGGAAAAAATAAAAAAAATTGAGAGGACTTGAAAAACTAGAAATGGAAATGGAAAGCATTCAAAATAATAGCTTGGAAAATCATCATAAATCATTGAGGGATTATTTAAATACTAAGACAGATAAAATTCACTTGACTATACAAACCCCTATCATAGTAGCTGACTCGTTTAAACTAAAACTAGTGATTATCCAACTGGTGCAAAACAACTAGTTTGGGGGAACTCCTTTGAAGGATCCTTATTTACACTTATCAGGTTTTTTAGAACTTGGTGCTATATTTTGTTATAACAGTGTGTCAGATGATGTTGTTAGACTAAGACTTTTTCCTTTCTCGATAAGGGATAAGGCTAAAATGTGGTTATACTCAGTAGCACCTAGCTCTGTTAAAAATTGGGAGGCGTTAACTCAGAAATTCCTAGCTAAGTATTTTTCACCTTCAAAAACTACTAAACCTAAAAACTACTAAACCTAGAAGATTCTTTGTGGAGTTCTGTTAGACCATTAAGAGATGGCTAGAGGCCAATGCTAATTCAATTTTCATAAATGGAAAAGCACATGGTTTTTTCATAGCAACTAGAGGACTTAAACAAGGAGACCCTCTTTCCCCAACTATTTTTATTTTGGTCCTAGATTATTTATCACGACTCATTGATCGCATTGAGAAAAAGAAAAGTTTCAATGTCTATCATAATAGAGCTAAGATGGATATCAGTCACCTTATTTATGCTGATGATATTCTCATTTTCACAAGGGCAACCAAGGCTGCAACTATATACCTTGATGAGTGCTTGAACAAATTTCAATAGGTATCTGGCCTGACAGTTAATAAAGAAAAGTGTTAGATCCTTGCAAGAAAGAGAGTTCCTGTTTCAATCAGGCAGTGGATGTCAAAATTCACCGGTTTTTCTTCCATGAGCATTCATTTTAAATACCTGGGCACCCAAATTGTTAAAGGTAGAATCAAACAGACCCAGTTTGATGAGGTTATAGATAAAATCAATTCTACCCTTCAGGGGTGGTCAAACTCTTACTTATCTAATGGTGGAAGGATCACCCTCCTAAAGAGCATTCTCACATCTATCCCCCTCTTTACCATCCAAGTGGCTAACGTGACAGGAAGCACCACTTTGATGCTGGAGAGAACTTTAAATAGATTTTTTTGGGCTGGCAATAAGAAACAAATGAATTGGGCAAGTTGGCAAAGAGTGGCCAAACCTTATGACGCTACAGGTTTGGGTTTTAAAGGCCCACATCATATGCAACAAATCAGCATGCGTAAACTCTGGATCAGATTTAGATAAAATCAAATCCTTTGGGCGAACTACATGATGATTAAATACTGTAAAAATGTTCATCCTAGAGAAGTTACTAAGAAAGTTGGAGACTCCAAGATTTAGACCCAGATGCTCGAGGAAAGGGAGGAGATTGATAAATTTCTTATTTGGGAGCTGAGACATGGAGAGTTCAACTATTGGAAGGACAAATGGGGACCTGCTGATCAATTGGAGACACTACAGAATGAAAAAGAAGAGGATTTGCTTGTTAAAGACTGTTCGGATGAAAATGAGTGGTTTGAGGATGCCTTGAACAAAATTATGAAAGATTCAGCTGCTAGAAGTATTTCTAAAATCTATTTTGACAGGAAAAATGAGACCAGATTCAACTCATTAGAAGGACCAAATCCAGTATTTTAAAGGACATCCAGAATAGCCTTTTCAGATGGGAAGAATGCCAGCGGATTGTTAGCATTTGCCAAAAATTCTTAACTCCTTCTATGTTGTTCTTTTCTTGGAGAGCGCTAAATGACTTAATTCCAGCTGATGACATTTTGAAGCTGAAAGTATTGAAAGGCCCCTCAAGATGTCACCTCTCCAATAATAATCAAGAATCCAGTAATCATCTCTTCTTCAGATGCAAATTTGCTAGGTAGGTTTTGAAAAAGTTGAACTCTAACATTAACCTGAACCTAATGAATGTGGGCTGGGGTAACTTAAAAGATAGTTTAAAAGACTTGTAGGCAATTAATCTAATGTCCCTTCCCTTCATTGTTGCATGGTTTCTTTGGAATGCTAGGAACAAGGTGAAGCATGAGGACATTGCTACCACTACCGAGTTTGTGGTGGCTAACTGTCAGACCTACTTACATAAGCTGATTAATTGGAAGAAGTTCCCTAAGATTTTCAAGGATATGTCTAATATTGAACTCAAGCACCCTAAGGTTACTAAGGTTAGATGGGAGAAGCCTCCTCATCCATTCATTAAAATAAACACTGATGGAAGCTTCACCAACAAGAAAGCTAGAATTGGAGGTATCTTCAGAGATCACTTTGGTAAAGTTCTGCTTTATTCAAGGCCTCCTACATTATTCAAGATGCCCTGAAAACAAAAGCTGCTGCTCTTTACTAGGCCCTTAAATTTTCTATGGAAGTTATGTGGAATTGTATTATTGCTGAAGTGAATTCCTTGTCACCTAAATCAGTTGATTTACAGAATAAAGAAGATTATCACATAGATCAAGATACAAATCAGTTTTATTTACAGGGAAGCCAACATGCCTACCAACTTCCTGGTTTTGGAGGGTTCAAACTTGAATCATGTAGTGGTCTTCACTAGCCCTCCTCTCTCTCTACAATTGTTACTATAAGGGGATAAACTTCAAATACCTTACCTTAAAGTACAGAACTAAAGTCTTGGCCTCTTCTTTTTGATATCCAACTTCCTGCATAACTGCTGCTTCCACTTTCTATTTCTTATTAGTCTGTTGGGTTTATTGGTGTTATATTGTAACTTATTAGTCTTATATATATGTTGACCTCATTTTTAGTTGAGGTTTAGTTTTTCCTCTTTAATAGCCTAGGGTCTATCCATAGGACTTTTCCTGTTGACTATTCCTAGAAAATTACACATGGAACCCTCACCACTAGAAATTCCAAACTCTTCTCCACTCGACTTGAAGTTCCACATATTGCTCTCAACCTCTAAATACATAGTAGGTGGGGTCACTATGGGGGAAACTCAAGATGAGTCACCCGTAGGATTGTTGGACCTTAGGGTTGACCTTAGGTGTTGGTCTGGATCTAAGGCACTCACTACACTTATCTGCATTCACAATCACTTACTACCCTAAACCCAGAATTTTTAACCAAGATCCCTTGATGTTTCGGGATACTCATGTAGATGGTCCTCTAAACCTACTAGCCCTATGGCTCTGGTTTGGCTAAGACCTCTATGTAGAGGACCCAAAATGGGGTTTCCATTGGTCCATGGCTTATTGGTGATGTGTGGTACCTAAAATCTACCAAAATACCTATTTTGGCCTTTTACCCCTAAAACACCTCCAAATTACCAAAATAGCCTTCCATTGCTCAAAATCCCAAAAAATTCCAAAAATTCCAATAAAATACAAATAAATCCCTAATATTACCATTTTCATTTCTCTCTACTACTACATGACCCAATTTGGCCAATTTGACCATCTTTAACCAAAATCCCCAAATTGCCCTTTAAAGACCCAAATTTTCCCAAATCCAACTCAANCCTAAGGTCAAGTAGCCCTATAGGAACTCTCCTTGAGTTCCCTCATAATGATCTTACCTACTAAGTGCTAGAGGTTAGGACCAATATGTGGAACTTCAAGTTGAGTAAGAGAAGAGTTTTGAGTTTCTAATGGTGAGGGTACCTTTTCTAGTTTTCTAAGACTAGTCAGTAGGAAAGTCCTATAGCTAGACCTAGGCTACTAAAGAAATTTCTAGACCTCAACCAAAAGTGAGGTCAACACCGACCTTGGTCGAATTCATACATAGACCTTGCACCAAGACCAAGGACTCAATCCCTAGCCTCCTTGGACCCCAACGAACATGCCGAGCACCTCTGATTGAAGCCTCCCTTCTCAGAGCAAAGGTATAAAACTTCTCCTTCTTCCGAGCTTATTTTGATTCTCCATTTACTTAAGCTTAATTTCATGGCATCTTAACCGTATGGATGTGTTCGCCTCACTTAGACAAGTCCATAGGATCAAAACCTAAGTGATTTAGTTGAGTCTAGGCCGAGATCTTAGGGTTTTAGTGTGGATGGGCACAGGATCATTCTATCAGGGACGATGACGGGGAGTCGTTCGATCAAGCATGTATCAAATGGACGGGGGAGATCGAGCCGGACAGCTCTTCGTGACATAAATCGCGGGCCGAGTCAGCAGCTACGTGGACGGCGACGTTCAACCAAATCGTGCCACGCATGCCTTAGGAGCTGCTTAGGATCTAGTCAGCACGCGCTGTTTAAATAGATAAATAGGGCTTTTCCCTATTTATTTAAATACTCTTAACTTAGAAAATTCATAACTTTGTGTAGAAAAATCAAAAAAAGAAAATAAAAATACCCTTTTGCTTAGTGAACAAAAGAGAATAATGTGGAATAAATTTGAAGACCATGTTATGCATATTTAATTTTTATTTAATTAAACACTATTTTGAATCATTTGATTTTCCATGCATGATGGCATATCGCCTTGGCTTGGAATTTTATAGCATGTTGTAGCCTCTGTCAGGGGATGTTTTCTCTGATTTTTTCAAAGTTAGAGGAGCTTCCTATACAGAGACTCACATTTTTAAAGTTATTTCATATTATTTCTTTAAAATAATCATGAAAATTAGCATATTGTTTATAAAATCCCAAAAAAATTTTGGAAGGTCCACCAGGACCAGAGAAACTTTTGAAAAATACAAAAATTAAAATGACTTGTTTTTTTATCTTCACTGTGATTTATGATCCAGAGAACTCATCATAAAAATTTCAAAATATTTTGAGTTCATTTGACAGCTTAAATTGATTTTTAAAGATAAATACCACTCTTGGCATTTAAATGTTTTTTTTTTAATTAAAATATAACTAAAAAAATTATGAAACTTAGTTTTTTGAGTTCTCTCTGATCAGGAGTATTTTCTAAAAATAAAATGATATTTAAAATAAAAATTTGAGTTATAGCCTATTTTAAATATTTAAATAATTTAAAATTCATAAAAATCATAAAAATAATAAAACTCATGGAAATGTTCTAAATTGTTTGCTAATCACTTGGGAACAATTAGAATATTTTTTGCTAGTTTTCTAAATAAAGATATTGAATTTCAAAGCTTAAAAATAATTTTTAAAAGGCTAAAAATGAGTTCACTAGAATAATTCCAATAAATCAAGGAAAAATCACAAAAATATAAAATTTGCTTCTCTGAGTTCTCTAACCTTAGGGAGATTTTTTAAAAATACAAAATTTAATTTTCACCATCTGAAATATTTTATTTTTATTAAATAACCTAGAATTTAAAATAATTCTAATAAATCACAGAGAATTCGAAAGATTATGAAAATTGATCCAAAGGCTCCTCTGGTTTAGGTCTACTTCCAATAGAAATTTCAAGGGATTATAACTTACTTTTGTTGACTTAGGAATTTTCTTTGAAAAATCCTATTTTAGCATGAAAATAATTATATAAATTAAATTAAATTTTGAAAAATCACATTCTCTCCTCGCATGTCTTAATTGACCCATAAATGAGGTAGGATAAAAATTTCAAAGTCATTTGAATTGAATTTGACAATTTATGAAATGTTAGAGCCTTAAGGGCAGATGTGTAATTTTGGAAATTTAGCCTTAATTAACATTTATGCTTAATTCAATGAGAGAAAATAGGTAACCTCTGATCTTAATCAATTTATTTAATGATTGAAACACAAGGGTTTAATTTGTAGAAACTAATCTTACTTGCTTAATTAATATTAATAAATTTCTAAATTATTAAGATTTGGAAGTTTTTTAAAATTAAATGATCCTGGACTTAGGGGTATGACTTTTGAAGTCAATAACTAATCAATTTAATACCCCAGTTTTGATTTTCAAATAAAAATCCAAGTCATGAATCATGATCACTTAAAGCTTAACCATTTTCAAAACTAGTTAAGACACTCACCTAGGTTTTAAGGGATTAGTGGTGACTTAGGCCAAATCAAAATTGACTAAATGAGGATATATAAAACATCCTTGAAACACCACTAAGCCCAAATAGGTTTAAAGATTTGTCTAATTTTTCAAATTACACTGACTTGCCTTTTTAAGGGTCCTCAACCACATAATTTTCAAATTAAATGATAAGTGACAATTACCCCTTTCTTAGGGATAATTGAGACATCAATGTTCACTGAGTAATAAGGATATTTACAGGATGAACCATTAAATAACATAATAAGTTTAAACGGGCTCAAGGCTTTTCACTAGTTGGTGAGAAGGAGGCATGGACCTGCTTCCCCCTCCTAATTTGTTCGAACCTCAGAGGCCTATTAAACTTAATATTTTTTGCTTAATGGAATCACCCTTAATTAAACTTCTAAGGACCCACAAAGATATAACATAAGGTTAGAAAAATTACCAAAATCTTACCTTTTCTGCTCTTCATAAACTGCCTTAAAATGCATTTTAGGTTTCAGGTGGTGGAACGAGAAGACTCGCTAGATACGCTTTTATAATTTATAGTACCATCTTTCTTCTGCCTTTTCCTTACATGTTTCATGCTTGCATTTACTTACATAAACTTGCATGTTAACCATAACCATAACCCAAAACCAAAACTAAAATCAACCAAGATAAAATTCACCACCACAATATGCAAAATATCAAATAACCTAAAATTTAATCACAAACATCATATAAAACCACAACTTCAACTTAATTCAAGATGTCTCTATCGGATGATCGGAAATCCCTCGGAGGAGGTAACCTGCGGTTGCTAACGAGGCTTCCCACAGTTTAAATGAAATTATGGAACTCATTAAGTTGAAGTTTAGTAAGTTCATTTGAACTAAGTGAATCCAATAGAAAATAGTGATGCCAGAACGAGGGAACCGTAGGATCCTAATCGGTGTCGCTCCAATAAACTTTAATATGNACCCAAATTTTCCCAAATCCAACTCAAGTGTCCATCAATTTGATCTAAATTGACCCCAATTCCAATCCTAAACTCAAATTCACTTTTAATATGATCAAAATAAACCAAATCCAAGCCCGATTGTCTCATTATTTGAGCTCAATTTTGATTTGGGTCAAAACCCTAATTTTGACCATATGACCTAATCTCACCAAATTGAACCCATAGCCTAGTCAATTGGCCTAAATTGATGTTAAAAAATCTTTATGACATTCCTTTACATCAAAATCAACCATCAATTGGCCTTGGTGAAGCCTCAAATCCATTTGATTTTGGCCTAAATCTAAAATTCCCAAATTTAGCCCCAAATTGGCTCAGTCCCCAAATTTCAGCCAATTGATTGCCTTGACCTCCTAATTGGCATCCAATTAATGTTGAAAACTCTTCATGAGGTCCCTATTGACCATTTATAACAATCAATTTAGACTTAGCCCAAGGCTAACCCAACCTAGACCCAAGCATAGCCCAACATGACCAAATTGATTAAAGTTCAAAATTCCCTCAAATTAACCCTCCAATTGAGCTTAAAACCACTTCAATCCTTCACCAAAGTTGCCCCTTATGATCATCTACACCAAATGCAATAATTATTTGGGCCAATTGACATGGCTAATCTAGCTCAAACCCAAGTTTTGGTCATTTGCACCCACATGGACCCATGCACTAAATGTGACCTAACCACCCTAAAGCCACCAAATTAACTCCACCATAGCCATTAGATAGACTTAGTGATCAGTCCAAACACCATGAAATCACCTAAATCAAGCCATGGATCAAAGGTCCCCCAAGTTAAGGGATCTTATTTCCAAAAATGCACATGCTTAAGATATCTTTGCCAAATCCAAGAACATTTGCATTAAATTGTTGTGATGGATTCCTCTGGGTTCCCTCAGCTCCTAGCCCCTCCACATGGCCGGCCGGCCAGCCTAGTGGCTGAAAAAGCCCAAAACCAAGAGCCACTCCCATGGAACCTCTCCCAAATCAAGCCTAGAGGCCAGCTCATCCAAATCATACTGTGGAGCTCCTCTGCCCTCCACATAAGCACAACATTACACCTCTTAATTGGCCACGACAGCCACCATAGCCCCATTTTTATAAAAGGCCACCTCCATGGCCATTAAATAAAGTGCTAAAATTTCCTTAGAGAGGCCTCTCTAAACTTCACATAGAGCTTCCCTATGATTCCCTCGGTGCATTCCAACCATTTTCCCTCACCCATTCCCATTGTCGGAGCTCATTTTTTAGCTTGAAACCCTGCCGGAAATAAGGACAGAACCCAAAACACCTTCACACTCCACCAAATTTCAAATTGCTTATGCCCACACCTTCACAAGAGTGAAAGAAGCTAAAGACCCATTAAATCCCCCTTCCACAGAGCCTCTACCATAGCTCTAGACCAACACCTGAAACCGACTGTCGGCACTATTTTTGGTGTGGGGTTTGCCCGTAAGAAGCTGTCGGTCATCGGAATTGAAATCCCGTTGCCCGCTTCGGAAAG
>NEWO01000629.1:141266-155172 GCA_003013225.1 Phalaenopsis aphrodite
GGAAAAAAAAAAGGTTTTTTTCTGTTTATTTAAATGCCCATAACTTTGAAATATCATATCTTTGCATAGAAAAATTACAAAAATAAATAAAAATATCCTACTGCTCAGTGAAGAGAGGAGAACAATGTGAAAATGGTTTGAAGTTTATTTGATGTATATTTTTATTTTATTTAATTAAAAACTATTTTAATTATTTTGATTCTCCATGCATTTAAGTATTTTAAGATGACTTGATATTTTGGCATCTTGTTGCCTTAATCTTGGGGGATATTCCCTTATTTTTCCAAAATCAAGGAAGATCCGTAGAAAAAGATCTATATTTTTCAAGTTTATTCATCTCATTTGGAAAATTTATTATAATAATTAGCAAGTTTCCTAGAAAAATACAAGAAAATTTTGGTAGGTTCACTGTGACCACAAAACCCTATTCAATATGACCAGAGAACCCTAGGAGAAATTTGTCATGAGCTAAGTCATTAAGAACACACTTAATTTTCATAAAACCTAAAAATACAAAGGAAATTAATTTGGGAAAAAAACATCTAAATGACTTTATTTTAATTCGCCACTGTAATTTAATGTTCATAGGACTCTCCATAAAAATTTCAAAACATGTGGAGCTCATTTGATAACTTAATTTGATTTTCTAAGTTAAATGATACTTTTAACACTTAAAATAATCATAATAATTAAAATACAATTAAAAGATTTATGAAATTGGTTTTGGGAGCTCTCTGTGATCAGAGGAATTTTCCAAAAAAAAAATTTAATTGAAATAAAATTTTCATTTTTAAGCATTGTTTAAATATTTAAAAAATTTAAAAATAATAAAATCATAAAATTAATAAAATTTATGAAGATATTCTAAATTATCTCGTAAGCACTTCGGAGCAACTGGAATATTTTTCCTAATTTTACATATTGAATTTTAAAGCTTAAAATAATTTTTAAATGCTAAAAATAATTTTTGCTTAATTTCTCACTAAAATAATTCTAATAATTAAAAAAATTCTAAAAATAAGAAATTTGTTTCTCTAGGTTCTTTAAACTCATAGAGATTTAACCAAAATATAAAACTTAATAAGTCACTAATTGAATACCCCTATCTGGTGTTCAAATGACATTCAAACAGTTTTATGATGAATTATTATCACTTAAAATTCAATTTCTTTCACAAATTACAAATATATCTACCAAGGCCTTAAGGAGTTAGTAGTGACCTAGGCTAAATCAAATTTGGGTAAATGAAGATTAGAAAATTGAATGTAACTTGAAAATGAACACCTTAAAAAAAAAACACTACAAGGTCAAGTTAAAGTTAAAGTTGGCCAAGTGTCTTGATAGTATTAACTTGCCCCCTTTAAAGATTTTCACCCACATAATTCTCAGAGTAAATAACAAATGATAATCACCCTACTCTTAGGGATAATTGAAACATCGATGTTCACTTAACACTAGAGGTATTTAAAGGATGAATTATTAAGAAACATAACTAGTTTAAATGAGCTTGAGACTTTTCACCAGGCGGTGAGAGGGAAGCATAGATCTGCTTCCTCCTCCCAACTCTTTTGATATCTCATAGATATACTAAACTTAGAATTTTTTTCTTAATGAAATCATCCTCAAATTAATTAATAGGGGCTCACTAAAACATCATTTAAGATTTAGTAGATCACTAGAACCTTATCTGTCCATTCTACATAAAAATACTTTTAATATATAAATGCCCTCACATGCATTTTGAGTTTCAGTTGAAGATGACGGGAGGAACATCCAGGAATGCTTTTCTTGTAATTTATTTTACCTGCATTTCTAGTTTCCAATACTTTAATTTTCAGTACGTTATTGTACTTGCTCACCTACATGTATGAACAAAAACACAAACCTCCAAGTTAAACAACAATGTCACCCTGCATGAAAACCAAAACTTTTAGGATAATCACAAAACCCAAAACCAAAACCAAAACTAAAATTAATTAAGATAAAATTCACTGCCACAACATTCAAAATATAATACAACTCAAAATTTAATCACAAACATCACAAAACAACAATTGAAACTAAATTAAGACAACTCTATCAGATGATCGGGAATCCCTAGAAGGAGGTAACCTACGGTTGCTAACGAGGCTTCCCACGGTCTAAAAGAAAGTATGGAACTCATTAAGTTGAGATTCATTTGGACTAAGTAAATCCAATAGAAAATAGTGGTACCCAAATGAGGGAACCGTATGAACTAACCGGTGTCACTCTAATCAACTTTAATATGCCCCATAATATTTAAAGAACTTTAACTATAGGGACATCTGATTTGACATCAAAACTTGACACACTCGAAAACTTGAACTCGCCATAATGAGGAGCTTGGAGCTAGCATTGTGGGTAGCACAATCATCTTCAATAGCAAAACATGTCTTCCTCAGCTAAACCATTCCTTCCTTAAAACTAAACAAGCAAGCCATATGACTTCAAGGTTGTATGCTTATGCAACATAAATCCCCAACTCATCTTCAGACCTTTTTATAGCTCTGCTGTATAATATAAGTCTCAACTTGTCTTAGGATTCTGAGGTTGTTGTTTGTCTTGAATTCAATCCTCACATCTTCCAGGCTACTTGTGTGATCGTTTCACACAAATGTAAGCCCTAAACAAATAAAATTGACAGGATGAAACACTCAAATAATTTATCCTCATAGCTAAAGACAAATAATAAGATAGATTGGGAAGTCAATGAGGTTCTCCTCCAGATCTATGACATCCCCTTATTCTTTCTCCTTTGGATTTTATGATAAAATGTTCCAAATTTAAGTTATTCCCATTTCACACCACTTTGTTTGATTTTGTTGAAAAGTCCTATCCTCATAAACTCCTTGAAGATAATATTTCCTGATTTTTATCGAGTGTTTTCTTATGTGACTTCAGTTATCTAAGATGTAATTAACTATAGGGGCTTGCCCTTATATGAAGCTTTTCAGAACCCAGCTTAAAATAAACCCTATTTAATTCTTCATACAAAATAGGGGAACTTGTCGGCAAATAAAACAGTTTCACAGACTAAATGGATGTCATATATTTCATAGTTTATTTGATCGAGCCCATCCCTAAGTCTTGTGTTTTCAGGATAGATATACAGTTTGAGATATAGTGCTCTTTCATTTAAACTATAAAAAATATGGGTCAGTATTATTTCATATTTTTCAAAAACTACATACATATGTAAATTAAACGTCCTTCCGACGCGGGCGACAGGATTTCGGTTCCGATGGCCGACAACTTCCAATGAGTGACTCCTAAACCAAAATACTGTCGACATTGGGCCTGCAGTTTTTAAAGGTGTTAATAAATCATGTCTTTCTTTTCAAACCTCATTAAACAAGTACAAATATCAAGCCTAGCTCATTACAAAGCCCTTAACAATTTTCATGGTAAAATTTGTGATTATCAAAATATTAATTTTAGTGGGATATATTATTATCAAAAAAACATGCTATCACCAATTATGAGCTTAAAATATCTGAATTAGTTTCTTCCTAACTTTAGCCTATCACTTTAGGATCACCTATATTTAATTGATTTCCAAAACATAATAATTTTTGAAATTAAAATTTTACCATTATCATGAAAATGTGGCAAATTGACTTTTACCACTTAATCCATTATATTTCAAACATTAAAAAAGTTTATTATGATTACAATTACCCATTAAAAAAGTTTATTTATTATGATTATATTTTAATTAAGCAATCAAAATCTAAAATTACTATTTTGCATGTTGGGCTCTCCACTTCATAACTTATCAAATATAACTCAAATAACTTTAAAATTTTTACAGTGCCCCACTCATAGGTCAATTAAAATATCAGAGGAGAAAATGTGATTTTTTTAAAATTTAATTAAACTTTGAAAATAGGATTTTCAATATTAATTTATTTAATAAATAAAAGTAAAGTTTTTGGTCATGGTAAAATTATTGGAGGTTCACTTAAGTGAGAGGACCACTTTTGAAAATTTTAATAATTTTTCCAATTAAATTTTAATTATTATAATTTGTTATTGATTTTAGTGATTTAATTAAATAGAAAATATGTTTTAATTAGAAAAATTACTTTTTATATTTTTATTAAATCTACCTAAGCCTAGCGAACATAGAGAAATTAATTTTTTAGTTTTGAGATTTTTAATTTATTTATTATAATTATTTTCAATGGAAGATTAAAGAAAATAAAATTTTATCGTTTAAAATTTTAAATTTAACCTATAAAAATTAGGAAAAATATTCTAATGAGTTTCAAATGATCAAGAAACAATTAGAAACAATATGGCATTTTTTGAAGTCAAAATTTGGCGAAAAGAAGTATTTATTTATAAATATTTTTTATTTTTACTAAGTCCCATTGATCATAAAAAACTTAGAAAAACACTTTTTACAATTTTCCTAATTTTATTTAATTTATTAAAATTATTTTATTGCTAAAAATACCATTTTAGTTACAAAAAATTTTAATACTCCAGTTAAATCAAATAAATTTCAAATTTTTACATTGAATTAAAATAAGTGTTATTTACAGTGTGGAATGATTTTTGTTAGTTTTTAAAATATATTTAATTTATACTAATTTTTATGAATTTTTAGGTTGAATTAACTATAGTAATTTACATAAATATTAAAACTTAATTTAAATTTTTTCAAAAGTCCTCTGATAATGAGGAACCTACTAAAATAAGTCCAATAATTTTTTTTATTTTTATTTTAATTATATAATTATTTTAAGCAAAATAAACATCTACACTTAAAAATTTGGGTTACATGTGTAAAGATGCTTTGTGACTTTTGAAAAAGCACAAGAAATTTCCACAATCATGAAGAACAAACCCCTTAAGTCTCAAGCCATGATGATATTATTTGGATAATTAAAATTAAAAGGCTCTAGAGAGTATTTCATTAATTAAAAACCAGAGACTCATCAAATAACTTTTATTTTTATTCCACGTTATTTTTCTCTGTTTATTAAGCATTGGTGTATTTTTCTTTTATTTTTATGATTTTCTTACAAAAAGTTATGGATTTTCTAAGATCTGAAATTTTAATAAATAGAAACTCCAAATTTCTTATTTAACCCAGTCAGTCGCCACGTCAACGTCGTACGCGTCAAACCTTCTATGTGTCGGTTTCTGATTCAGTACCGCCATCCACGTAGCCGCCTCGTCAACCCTCAATTCCCACTCCATCTTCTCATTCGGTGTGATCCCAACCGTTCAACTGATACATGAGTGATCTAATGGCTCTCTGTCATCTTCCTCAATAGCTAGAACCCGTTAACCACTCGACTTCAAACACTAATATCTCGGCCTATACTCAACCAAATCACTTTGGGCTTGTTCCTACAGTTTTATCTACTCAAGAAGAGCACATCTTTATGGCTACATACTTATGAAATCAAATCATTCTTCATAAAGAACCAAATCGAGCCAAAAATCAGGGTTTAAGGTTTATACCTGAGTATGAGAGGGAAGGCCTCAATGAGATGCTTGTTGAAGCTTTAGTAGGGTCCAATAAACCTCCTCAAAGTGTCACCTTGCTCTGGTGTAAGCTCGAAGTATGATCTCGGCCAACAGGTGGTGTGGCCTTGGTCAAAAGTGGGTTGGATAGCTTAAAGTTATGAGATTTGAGTGGGAAACTTCTCCTTAAGCTTTGTTAAAGCTTAAGGGCACTTCAATTTGAGCTTCAGTGGAGTTTTCAGAAAGGATCAGGATCTATGCTTGATTTTCAGTGAGAAATTGGGCTTTGGTAGTGGAAATGGTGGGTTGATGACTGTGGGATTGAACTTAAGAAAGCTTGATGAGGATCTGGAATGATTTTGGTAGAGTCTCCAAAGGATTTGGATGGTCTTTTCTTTTGGCCATGAGAGGGTGATCTTTAAAAAAAGGAGCTCGAGGTGGCTGACTAGAATTCAAGTGTAATCAAATGTTGATCAAGAGGGTTGAGCGGTACCAAAGACCAATTGGGATGGGACAAATTGGACGACTGCAATGAGTTTGATTTAAGATGGGGTGGCTCTTAGTTTTTTGGTTCTCCGGTGACTAGGCCGGCCGGCCACGCCATGGGTGGTGCTCATTTGGCTCAGGGATCTCACATGAGTCTTAATTGTGATTAACTTGGGGCTGGGGAAGGCTGGTGGAGGATCTTCCCTAGGTTTAGCCTCATTTGGTAAGAAATCCCAAAAATAAAGGGACCCTTGGTCCATGGCTCAACTTGGTTGAGCAAGGAAGACCTAGGCTAGATGTTAGGTTTTGGTTGGTTAATTTGGCTAGGTTTGGTCACATGCATGGTTTGGGTTCAAAATGATTTCATGATCTTTGATTTGGGTTTGAGTTTATCTGGACTTTGATTCTGGCTCAATTGATTGATTAAATTATTTGGAATAATTTTCATGAGGAGGTTTGGAAATTAATTGGGTGATTTAAAATTGATTTGGAAGGTCAATTTGGTAGATTTTTGCATATGATCAATTTTGGGGATTTGGGTTATGCTTGGGTTTGGATTGGGCTAGTGTTCGAACATGGTTCAATTGAATATCCAATTTGATCTAAAGGATTTTCATGAAGAATTTTGGATATCAATTGGGTGAATATTTTGGTGTTAGGAGGTTCAATTTTGTGGGATTTGGGTTTTTGGCAAAAATTGGGGATTTTGGCTTAAGTTAGATTTGAGAGAGCTTTGAGTTCAAATTTGGGTCAATTTATTATTAAAACTGACTTAGGGAGAAGTTATGAAGAGTTTAGAATAAAAAATTTGGGAAATTGGATTGATCATGGCGGCTCAATTTATAGGATTAAAGGCATGGCTAAAATTGGCACTTTTTGATTGGGCTTGCAATTGGTCTTGGAATTGGATTTAATTTGGCTTGGATTTAGTTTAAATTGAGATTGTGAATGGTGAATTTGAGTTTGTGATTGAAATTGGGTAAGATTACAATCAATTTGGTGGAAATTGGGAGTGAATTAGGGAATTTGGGCCTTTAGGGGCAAATTGGGAATTTTCGTCAAAATGTTTCAATTTGGTCAAATTGAGACCAATGTAGCATTTCAAATTGAGTTTGCAGACATTTAGACTGATTTTGGACATTTAGTGAATTTTGGGAATTTTGGAAAATCTAAGGCTTAGGGGCAATTTGGTAATTTGGTGAAGTTTGGGACTAAGAAGGGTCAAAATTTAGAATTTGGTAAAGTTGGGATTGATTGAAGATGTTAATCATTAGGTAACTCTACTAGAGCCATGAGACCAAGGGAACTCCAACTATGGATCCTCCATGTGTTGGCCTTAGTCAAACCCTAGCCTAGTGCTAATGGTTTGGGCGACCATCCACATAAGTTTCCAATAGAGTAAGGGATCAACTAAGCATGTTTAGGTTAGGGTTTAGGTTGTGTGTGTGTGCAAGAATGACCAAGACAACACCACCCAAGTCTAACTCTAAGGACAAACAGTCCTATAAGGACTCTTCTTTAGCTCCCCCATATTAGTCCCACCTACTAGGTGCTAGAGTTAGACCCAACATGTGGACTTCAAGATAGCAAAGAAGAGCTCAGAATTTTTATAGATGAGGGTTCCATCACTAGTCCTCTTTAAATAGTCAACAAGAAAGTCATATGACTAGATCCTAAGCATCTAAGGAAGAAAGTTTAGTCCTCAACCAAAACTGAGCTCAACATTGCTTCCAACTAATCATTTGAGTGAATTAACTAATAAAAGAAGAACTAATTTTTTTATGCAAAAAATGAAAGCTATTAAAATTGGTGCTCTTATTGGGCATAATGCTCAGAGCATTGCAAGAAGTGGGACAGCTAGTGGTTTGGGGAAACTTTGCCCTGATTTTCACTTTATGTGAACAATAAGGAGTAAAATTTGATAGAATGAAGAAATTTTACAACCTTTAAAACCCATTGGAAAAACTACAATGCATATATTTGAATCATTTGCTGGATCTAAAAGTGGAAGTAATGTTAAACCCACCACATCAGTTGTAGGACCATCTACTTCTACTTCTTTTTCACTGGAAAATATTATGGAACAGTTAATGATTCAACAATTAGAGCTCACATCAATGCAGAATATAGTAGGTGGTTTGGAAGCCAGAAAAGCTTACAATGATGAATATAATCGAAGAAGAGTCTAACATGACAATGCATATGATGAGGCGATGGTTTGATTTTTTAGGGGTGATCACATTGTAGAGTTTCCTACAAGCCTTAGCTTCACTCCATTTGTGCAAGAAAAAGTAGGAAAAGAGGAAGAAGATTAGGAAGAAGAAGATGAGGACAAAGAAGATGAGTAAAAATTATTGGTTTTTGTATTGTTTTTATTTGTTTTGTTGGAATAATTTATGTGTTTTGGTTTGTTGACTTTCTAAACTTGTTTGTATATGTAGTTGTAAATTGCAGATTTTTATTTTAGCATTGCTAGTTAATTTAATTTACTGTTTATTTTTTAAATTTATTTTTCATAGCAAATTCTTTGATATATCATGTTTCACTTAATGCTTTAGAGCCTATGCTTTTTAAATTAGCACCTGCAATATGTCAAAGCCAAGTTTCATATTCAGAATCGTCTACAGGTTAGTTTTATTGTTATGCATTTACTGTTTTATTTCACGAACAAAATTTTTGCACTACATGCTTTACTAGTTATTTAAAAATTTAAGTTTATAGGAAAGAAAATTTTGTTTAGAAGAAGTAAACTAAATTTTATTTGTCCTCAATTAACTATATTTTTAAAATTATTTTAACATGACATTGGATATCAAAGTACAACATAAAATAACTATATTTTTGTTTGTAAATATTATGGTAAATTTAACCAAAAACTTTAATAATGATGTTCAATTCTAGAGTTAAGATATTCAGTATGAATAAGACTATGTTTTTTTTTAAGTAAAGGAAATTGTATTTTTTGAAGTATTAAGAATCTTAGAGTTTTATGTAAAAAGAAAAGAATGAAACTTTATCAAAAATCTTCAAAGCTAACATGAATTTTAAAAGTGAAGGAAGCTAAGTGGTTTTAACTTCAAGAAGGTGATAGTGATGTTTAAATTTATTAAAGGCTATTGTTGGGAGTAGAATTAGTGTGTAAATTTTGAAAATATCTTTCAATATTACAAAATACACACGAGAGATGTAATAAAAAAATGCAATATAATCTCAACAATAATACCTTTTATGGAAATAGTTTATCTTTAAAAAAATTTTGAAACTATCAAGTCCCTATTAAAATCAATGCAAGAATACATATTGCTCAAGTAATAAAAGGCTCTCGTGTAGTTCTAGGTATCTATCCCATAGGGAAGTTGGAAAAACTGATAAGTAAATTATGAAAATAATTTTATAATAATAAAAAAAAGAAAATTGCGACGTTTGAATAGTAACAACTAAGTGAATGTTTTCTAAAATGTTGTTGAAAGACTAACTAAAAACTAAACTTTCAAAAGTAAAATCATGACAACTAAATAAATTTTTTGTTGAAGGAAGAATTAAATTTAAGAAAGCATCTTCCCATTTACATTGAGTATACGGATTGTGAAGAAATTAAAATAAATTGAAAAAATATATATAAACTATTTTGTGTCAAAAAGGAACAACCCTTTTCTTTGCCCTCTTCCAAGTCCTATAAAGAACATTAACTAATCCAGAGTTTGGTCCCTATCTTCATGGTTAGGCTAGGAGGATACCGACTGCCACTCAAGATCTCCCACTACTCTCTCCTCTGAAGGCTAATAATCTTGCATAAGTTTCCAATCAACTGGACCAAATTGGGAGTATATTTCTCTATTTATTTGTACTCAAATCCATGGGTAACATACTCTCCCATGCAATCAAATGTGATTCACCTCCTATTATAGAAATCATTTCTCTATTTAGAACATATTTTTCTTAATATTTTTATCATTTCAATTGGCTAGATCGAAAAGTAAATGAAGATTGAAGTTAAAATCATCACAAATTCTTGACATTTAATACTTTATGAAACAAAATCAATTCTTCACAAAACCATATCTCAACGTAGGGAGAAGGATAAAGAAGACCACTCAAAAGTCATGATATGGATACAAAAAAACACGGATTTCAAATATAAAAATAAGTTTACAAAATAAAATAAATAAAAGGTACAACATAGCTCAAAATCCTTCCCAAGAAAATCCCTAGAAGTTCTCTCTAAGTCTTTCTCTCCTTACATGCATGCTCAATTCTCTCTTACAAGTGTAATGAAGAAAAAATCTCTCACCTTCCTTCTCTTCTTACCACTTTAGAAGAAAATCTTCTCTTCTTCTCGTTGCCTTTCATGCCGCCCCCACTTTCTTATCTGTTTCATCCCCCTCCAACTCCTTGAAAAATTTCTCTTTTATTTTGGGTTGCCTCTTTTTTAAAAAATTCAAAATTTCCTCCAAAATTCCCTCCAATAATCAACTCTTTTTAACTCAAAAGATGGGTCATTTGATCCAAAAGACATATCCCTTCAAAAGAGAACCTTCCAAAGTGTCTAGATGCATTCAATTATCCAATAGGTGAGTAAAACAAGTGTCCCTTTAAAAATTCACACAAAATTTGTCTCGAACCACCTTAATCCTCAAAAAGTCATCTCTAGTGCATCATGTGCCAAGCCTTTGTCAAATGGATCATGCGCCAATTTGGCACATCATGCACGAAAATTCCAAAATTCACTGTTTTGGCTCCAAATATTGTCTGTTTTTTCTCCAAATACCTAAAAATGATATAATTGCAACAAAAACATGAAAATACCCTTCTTTAAAGTGTAATATCACAAAAAATAAGCATAAAAAATGTCCTTAAAATAATTTATTTTTTGGTGTATGAAAATCCTCCAAACTCAAATGTTACTTGTCCTCAAGTGACAGTTTTACTACATAGAAGCTTATGACATAGGATAGAGATTTATTTACAACTTCTATAGTCTTGTTTAGTTAATAGAAAAACAAAATTTAAGTAAGACCTTCAATAACTTAGAATCAAATTGTAAGTCTAGGAAAACTTAGTAATCAAATTTAAGATTTCTAAATCTTTATTCATTTCAAAAAAATTGCACTTTGTCATATTAAAAACATTTAGAATATTCATATGAAAAAGACTTTGATGAAGACTTTACTAAGAATGTTACTAATACTCCAATACAAGTTCAGAAAATGAAATAAAACTCCTTCCTTAAGTTGATTTAAGTGAAGCCAAATTTTTGTTAGGCATTTCCTCAAGCTTCTTCTCACTTATTTTTCTTTTCTTTTCTTTTTGTTTTTTGTTTTTTTCTTTTAAGATCCTTTCAAACCTTTCTTTTCTTTTTTTTTCTTTTTAAAGTGAGGATTACTGTACTTGGATAGCCTTTAATAATTTTGAAATTCACTATCCTTTTCTTAAAGTTAATACTCCTTATCTTTTCTTCACTCTATAAATTCATATTAGTTTATGATTTTTCATAAAGTCTCATTCTTTTCTTCTTACATGAAACTCTGAAATTCTTAGTACCTAAAAAATACAACTTGCTTTACTTTTAATAGAAAACCATAGTCTTATCCTATCATACCAAATACCTTTAAATTTAGATATGGCCTTCATTATTAAAAACTTTTTACCTAAACTTACCATAATGTTTATAAACATAAGTATAGTCATTTAAAGTTAAATCTTAATATCCCCATGTCATGTTAAATTAATTTTAAAAATATAGTTAATTAAGGACAAATATAATTTAGTTTACTTTTTTTCAAAAGAAATTTTTCTTCCACCCAAACTTAAGTTTTTAGGTAATTTTAAAAATGTTTTAGTACAAAATTTTAATAAGTTGAAGAATACAGTAATTGCATGAAAATAAAAACAAAGATGTCGAGGATTTTTTTTATGAAATTAGGCTATGGTATACTGCAGGTACTAACTTTAAAAACATACAGGCTTTAAAGCATTAAATGAAATATAATAAATTCTAAATATTTGCTAAGAATTAAAAATAGAAAAATGAAAGCTGAAAAAAAAATTGAAAATACTAAAGATGCAGAGAAAGTAAAAGTCTTCAGTTATTATTAAAATTATGTCCACAACACAACATGAATTTTTTAGTTACAACAGTTCTCAAATGAAAATGCAGCACATTTCAATCACAAATAACAAACAAACACAAAAGAAAACTACACTAGACTCATAAAAGTATCACTATTCATCTCCTTACTAAACATCATCATCATCTTCTTCTTCTTCTTCCTTATCTTCATCCTAAAAAGGAGCATAGGGTGTGAAACTGGGATAGGTAGGAAATTCCACATTGGGCTCTCCCCAAAGATGTCTTACCATAACATTCTCAAAATCAATATCATGTTGAACTCTCCTGTGCTGATATTAATCATTTTAAGAGTTTTATGCTCCAGTTTCTCCCAACTGACCCTGAATATTAATTATGTCCATTTTTTGAACCATGAGTTGGTTCATAATGTTTTCTAATGATGTAGGGCGAGAAGTAGATGTCCCTGCAGCTGATTTAGAAGGTCTATCCCTTCTTCCCCCTCAAGATTCAATAAATGATTCAACTCTTTGAATCATATGCCTCCCTATAATATTTTGTGGTTGTAATCTTTCTTCATTTCAATGGAACTCTACTCTTGATTATTCACATAAAATGAAAATATGAGCAAGGTATCCTAAACCACTAGTTGTAGAACTACCAGTTATACTACAGGCTAGTCACATAAAAGAGAGGAAGTTAACTATCTTGTTTAATTTAATCATCCATTGTCCTCTTCTATCAGTAAACAAGGCAAGCACTTCATACAGTGATGAATCAGTCATCATGAATGCAACATTTTCATCAAAAAATACATTTCTTTGCCCATCAAAAGTGTTGATTCGATCAACAGTAAACTTAACTTGTTTACCTCTCAGCAATATGTGGTCACCAGCAGTGAAGCTTAAGTTAGAATAAAACTCTCAAATCTATGGAACAACCGCTAGTGCAATCGATAATAGAATATTTCACAATTTCTAATAAGGATTAACCTTTCGATCTTGCCACCCGGGATTGCAAATGATCGTTCTTCGATCAATCTTCTAGTCTCCATTTGTGTATTGTAATTATGTTGAGCCTTGAGGTTAATGAATCATTGTGAATCAAAATCCTCGGAAGTCCTTCCTCTCTTAACTCGGGGAGCCATTCAAAAATTCCACAAAAATCCAAATAAATTCTAAAAAAATTACTAAATAAAAAATCTAACTCCTTAAGTAAAATTATTTGGTAAGAACATTTTCATCATGAGTTTTCTTCATGTTTTTTTCACAAAAATCCTAAACTTTGGATCTTTCATAATGTAGGAAAAATCCATGATGAAAATAAAGAAAAATTTAAGTTAAAGTGAAGCTCTTACCAAGAGAAGATGAATTTTATGATTTTTGGCATCCAAAATTTTCACTACTGTCCCCAATAAGAAGCCCTAGGTGAAGGTTTAGAGGTAGGAGACGACACAAGCAATGAAAATGGAGTTGTCCATGCGATTTCATTGGTTTTTAGGTGATCTGGCAGAATTGGGTCATTGTCGCATCCTGTGCCAACACTCTGTAAAATGGCGCATCATCCACCAATCTCGCGAATCATGGGCCAATCTTGCGCATCATGTGCTAGAGTTTAAATTCACCTAATTTTGGTTTTTGTGGAAATATGCTCCGTACCGCCTTACGTCAACCTCTAATTAACTCAATTGAACAATTCTAAACATACACAAAAATAATTTTAACGCCAAACATTCACAAATAATAAAGAAACTCACACACACACACACACACACACACACACACATAGATATATATATATATATATATATATATATATATATATATATATATATATATATATATATATATATAT
>NEWO01000629.1:236068-249189 GCA_003013225.1 Phalaenopsis aphrodite
CTAGGACTCACATCCAACCCAAGCGGTGACAAGAAAATATGTGTGTTACATTGAGAAGGAAAGCACCAGGACTCACATCCAACTCAAGAGGTAACAGGAAAATATGTGTGCTTATGCGGAAAATTTGTAGATTCACACATGTAAATTTGTGGGGAATATGTTAATAGAATATGTGAAGGAATCGGAAGCCTTCACATTTGTTGTAGGGTGCGTCACGTTGATCTTTAGAGAATTTGAAATGTGAAGGAATTTGGAGCCTTAACATCCATTGAAGGGGGCCTCACATCGATCTTCGGAGAATTTAAAATTTAAAGGAATCGGAGGCCTTAACTTCCATTCAAGGGGGCCTCAGACCGATCTTCAAAGAATTTGAAATTTGAAGGAAAATTTGAATGACTCGAAAGCCTTAACATCCATTGAAGGGGGCATTACACCGATCTTAAGAGAATTTAAAATTTGAAGGAATTCGAAGCCTTAACATCCATTGAAGGGGGCCTCACACCGATCTTTGAAGAATTTGAAATTTGAAGGAATCAGAAGTCATAAAGGAATCAGAAGCCTTAACATTTATTGAAGGGGGCCTCACACCGATCTTCAGAGAATTTAAAATTTGAAGGAATTGGAAGCCTTAACATCCATTGAAGGGGGCCACACACCGATCTTCAGAGAATTTGAAATTTGAAGGAACAGGAAGCCTTAACATCGATTGAAGGGGGCCTCACACTGACATTTAGAGAATTTTAAATTTAAAGAAATCAAAAGATGTAACATCCATTGAAGGGGGCCTCACACTAACATTCAGAGAATTTTAAATTTAAAGAAATCAAAAGACGTAACATCCATTGATGAGGGCCTCACACCGATCCTCAGATATGGGGAGTAAAAATTTGGGTACTGACCCCAAGAGTCATATTAAAACAGTGTAGAGAGTTTGTGATGTTGAATTTGCAGAAATGTGTCACGTAAAAAGGTTGATTTCTTTGAAGAAGATTTACAGAGTTTTGTGGGGTTTTGTGCAGAATGTGAAATTCAGCGGGGATGTGAAGAGAGTTAATGCAGATAAATATGGTTGTGTTGCGCGCACAAAGAGTAAGAAACTGCAAAAATGAGAGAATCTACTCAACAGATTCGTATTCTTTTTTTATTACTTTTATCACATTTAAATTTTTAAAATATTTTTTTAAAGTTTTAATTTTAGTTGGTTGATTTTTAAAAGAAATTTGTTTTTTTGTTTATTTATTGGTGATTATTATTATTTAAAATTTATTTATTGTTAAAGATTTATTGTTTCGTTTTTTGTTCATTAAAATTCTTAACCAATGTGTGGTTCGTGGCTTTCATCCATCGCACAAAAAGACAACTAACAAAAAGACACATTTTGAGAGAAATTTCTATTAATCTGCTCCCATAAAGATGTTACAGATCAAACATAAGCTAACGCCTAAAAAATGTACAATATATAGTCAATGTCAAAATACATTCAAAACTTCTCATGCTATGAATATATTATAAGCTGAACATATCAGATACATATCATGTTGCTATATAAAAAGAAGTGAACCCTCAAACCATCTGTACTAGGTACGACGAGCTCCTGATCAAGCAAACCTTCTAAGTCATGCTCTAGGATAAGAGTTCCCTTTGCATGTACTTAGAGGTAAAACCCTCTCATAGTTCGTACGCAAGTAGCTTTTCTAGTCTTGAGTCCGGCTGGAATCCATATGGCATTTTGCTGTCATCCGTCTTGCGGAAAGTCACAGACACCTTACGGTGTCGTAGCTCTGCAATGCAATGTTTGGTGACATCTGTACTGTTGCCTTTAAGAATGACCACTAACCCGACTGGTAGAGGAATCTCCATAGAACCTCTGAACTCACCAGGACCGACAATATCAATTTCTTTCCTAAGTAAAATATTCCTCTTGCTCAGAAATCAGACCGTGCAGAAGGTTCTCACAAAATCATGATGATCAATGTGTGGAGGAATGCAGTCACCCTCATCATAGATGTTGATAATACAATTATTTATAATAGAAGTAGCAGGCAAAATATTCTATTCGACCATTCTTTTGATCATCCACTTTATTATTGGTGGTAGCAGATCAACTTGATCGTGTCTGAGGATCTCAGGCTGATTCACCTGTCTGTCATTTGTGAAGTTGTACCAGCAGCTATACTGGATAGAAATCCTCCCTTTTCCTCGCAACCATTTCCTTGGCTCGGAATAGGTCTTTTCCATAAGTAAACCTACTCAAACTCTGTCCCTTAGGTAAAAAATGCAGTCAAGTATACTTTGATCGTCAGTCTCTTAAAAGACTCTGGTATAGATTTCTAATCCCTCCAGTATGTTGATGAATTTGCCCTAAACTTCTTAGTAAAATTCAAATTCTATTTTATTTACTTTACTTATCTTATAGTACTCCATCGTACTAGGGTCGTAGCTATTGTGGGTGTTCCTCCCTTTGAGCATTGGCAGAAACCCAAACTGGCGCTTGTTGATTTGGAACACGAGACTCGACATACAGCAGGATGTATGACCCTGGGCTCCATGGTACATATTGATCTATCCCCAGTGGCATGTGTAGCTCATCCATCATAAAATATGATGTCTGAGACCCATCGATTCTTGACTTAAACTCTTCCAATGTACTGAAATGTTGTAAATGTAGAACATTGCAATCCGGGCATTCTATAAACGCTCTCGTGGCTAATGTCCCAGCCGGTATTTCAATGTTGTACGTTGGAAAACCCTTGCATAAAACATCTGAAACTGAAAGTGTATCTGACTCTTTCATGAACCCTGGTTCTTCATCCGTGGTGGGTAGGCTAGCAGAAGTTTCTTTCAGGTCTGGATCACAAATATGCCCCTCAGGAATAGGGATGAGCAAGTTGTTCGTCTATCTCTGACTTCTACATTCTTGTCATAGAAAATCTCTCTGCTTCTTGCGGCTGGCGTCCCTGCATTGTGTCTTGCAAAACGAAGTACTTGGCAGTCATTCATGATTGGCGGCTACCAGGTCCCCGACTGGTGTATCTACCATGGAGGACAAACGAATGGGCTCTTCCATCGGATCATGCGCTGTTATTACGTTATCGCCTTTGTGTGATGCATTCTCTTTTGCGGTCACCCTCAATATTGAAGGTAATCCCTCTTTCTCTTTGCAGTTGACTACATTCATGAGAGGACCTTTGTAGTCTATGTCAACCTGGTTAAAATTCATGTTGAAGTCTATGGTACCACCTTGCGGTGCCATCTCCACATTTAGTTCGAGGCTCCATCCATCCTTGAAACCAAAGATTAGCCTCTGTCCCAACATTTTTCTGCAAACGATAGGAAAAATATCAGTGGGCCGAAACATGTAATGAATAAGAACAAAACAAAATATTTATTGAGGTGAATTTTAGTTTGTTTTAGTGAAATGAATTGTTTATTTTATGTATGAGTTTTGTTTAATTTAGTGGAATATTGAGTTCAAAAGGTAGAAAGGAGAAAATTTGAAGTTTAGAATTTCTTTCTCTAAATTTTCATTATATTGAGGTTAATTACAAAATTTAGACCTGGTCATAGACATTTTGCCACATATATAACCCTAAAACAATCAAATTTTCTAAATTTTTAAAGAAACTAGAGGCAAGCGATGTCAGGTTGCATAATAGGTTTTCATATATCGTCTGTTTATTGGTAACATGGGGTTTTCACTCTGGAATTCAACAAACTGGTAAACTCCTCCTGTGTAGACCTTTTCAATGACAAATGATCCCTCCCAAGTTGGCTCAAATTTTCTACCTATTTTACCACGTGCAAGAATAAGCCTTTTGAGCACAAGTACGAGGTCACCAACTTTGAATGTCGTTGGGCGGACTAATTTGTCATAGGCTTGTACCATCTTTGCTTGGTAAAGCTCCAAATGTTTTTGTGCTTCTAGTCTTTTTCCCTCGAGACTCTTCAGTTCTTCAAGTCTGAGAATTTTGAATGAGCACAATTAATGGCTTGCGCCAATCTTTGTTGATGTCTGCAACTTTATTTATTGTTTCTTCTTTTCTAAGCTTCTGTAGAATTTTGAAGTCGATCTGAGACAAGACTTGTCTTCCTTGCTCTGTAACTTCAACTGAATCCTCCGGGGGACATGCAATTTCCTAGGAATCTGGTAGAAAATCAGATTCAAGTTTTACTAGAGTGTCAGCATGGGCATGATCTCCCCTAGGAATCCGGTAGAAAATCAGATCAAGAATCTGCTCCAAGAGCTTCATCGTGTACTGATGGTATTCTGCTAACCTTGGTTTCAAAATTTTGTATTGTCCGACGACTTACTAGATGACGAGTTGGGAGTCGCCTAAGATGGCAATGTTTGTTATATGATTTGAGATTGCCACCTCCAACCTGGTGTTTAAAGCTTCATATTCTACTTCATTGTTGGTGCATGGCTCTGTTAGGTGGTATGAGAACCTCAACATACCCTTGTCTGGCGTGATAAAGATCAAATTGATCCCTGCTTTACCTAGTATAATTGTACCTGGTCCTTTGTATTTTGTGGCTGACGAAGCGCCATCAGAGTACATTTCTAATGTTGCGCCCTGGAGAATTCCATTTGTAGTATTTGCTCGTCTGGTAACTCATTGTTGAAAGAGGACCCAGCTAACACTAGGTGTGCAGCGAGAAAGTCTACTAGTATCTGTCCCTTGATAGCACGTAGGGGAAAAAAAGTTATATCAAGTTGCAATAAGATCATTGACCATCTTGCTAATCATCCAGAGAGTGTTGGTCGGGTCATCAAGTATTGCAATGGATTAACTTTTGAGATTTAGGTAATCTTATGAGAAAGCATGTAATGTCTAAGCTTTTGGGCGGCAAAAATCAATGCCAGACAATTCTTCTCAATAGGTGGATACCTTATCCCCATCGGCATTAAGAGACGACTCAAGTAGTAGAGTGCATTTTATTTACCCTCATCATTGACTTGGGCTAAGAGGGCTTCAAGAGAGTCATCTATGGCTGAGGTATAAAGTATCAACAGTTTCCATGGGATATAGGCTGCCAACGTAGGAGGTGTCATTAAATATTGTTTAACGTCCTCAAAGGCCTACTGGCATTTATCTTCCCAAATAAATTTGGCGTCCTTTTTAACTAATGCCGAGAAAGGCTGACACCTACCTGAGAAATTAGAAATAAAGCGTCTCAGATATGCCAACTTCCCCAGTAAGGAACGTAGTTGTTTCAAAATTTTAGGAGGAGTCATTTCCAAGATAGCTTTTATTTTATTCGAGTCGATCTCGATTCCCCGATGATGGACAACGAATCCCAAAAATTTCTCGGAGGTAACGCCAAAGGCGCACTTTAAGGTCATATCATCGTAACACTTCGAACACGATCCTCAAATCCTACAAATTGTCTATTTTTTGTTTACTTTTGATAACAAAATCATCTACATAGCATTTTACTTGGTTGTGAATGAGGTCGTCAAAAATCTTTGTCATTGCATGTTGATTTATTGCTCTGACGTTCTTTAGGCCGAACAACATCACTGTATAACAGAAAATTCCAGTCGGTGTTCTGAAGGCTGTAAGTCCTGCATCCTCAAGAAGCCATCTTGATTTGGTTGTATCTCGACGATCCATCCATCAAGGAGAAAATTTCATGTGTTGAAGTAATATCCACCATCATCTATGGTATGGGTAGTGGAAGCTTGTCTTTTGTACATGCCTTATTCAAATCTCTAAAGTCAAAACAAACACGAATCTGTCTATTTTTATGCTTGACAGGTACAATATTAGCCAACCATATGGGGTGCTGCCCTTCTTTTACAAAGTTGGCATCTATTAATTTCTTCACCACGACGATGACTTGTTGCTCTATTTTAAGGTGCATTCTCTTGGGAGCTTAATTTATGGTGTTATATTCTTGTCCACCCAGAGTTTATGGACTGCAACATTTGCAGAGAGTCCTGACATTTCCTCATAGCTCCATGTGAAGTAATCTTTGAATTTTGTTAATAGTTTGATTAATTCTACAGATTCTTCGTCATTAAGTAAAGAACTTATAAATGTAGGTCGGGGTCATTTTTCAGTCTCGATGTTAATCTCTTTCAATTCATCCACAGCAGATTTAATTTCCTCCTCAAATTCTAGCAGAGCATCTTCTATTGGTTGATCAGTAGAGTCATCCTCTATATTTAGGCAATCCTCTTCTAACTAACCAGTAACAACCATGCAAAATCCAAAATCATCGACTGGTCCGAATGTACCAAATTTGAGACCCTCTTTTGAATTTGGAGTTCGAATTTTACCATTTCATAATTTTAAATATCAAATGCAAAATCCATAATCAAACCTTCAATCTTTTTCATGTTATGATAGAGATTGTTACAATTAAATGAATTGGAAGAATTAAGAAATGAGTCTTATGATAACGACATAATCAAATTGAAGTTATGGAATGATCAGAATATTAACCAAAATAACTTTGAACCAGGACAAGAAGTTTTGTTTTACAACACTAGACTGAAGTTATTTCCAGGGAAATTGAAGTCTCGTTGGTTAGGACACTTTACTGTGACTCAAGTTTATACTTACGGAGCTGTTGAAATTGAAGATTAAAAAACTGAAAAATAGATTTAAAGAAAATGGACACAGATTAAAACCATATTTTGAGGGTAAAAGACCAAATTTTAAATAAGTTTTAATGATCAGTCAATTTGAATGACACCTGAATAGATTGGGCTGACGACGTTAAACCAAGCGTATTGTGGGAGGCAACCCAAAGTTATATTTACTTTTACTACTATTATAGTAGTTTTTATTTGATATTATCATTAGTTTGTGCTTTTATTAAGCTCTACTACTCTTCTTTACCCTTGAATCATCATAAAAATTGGATCCATAATGAAGAATTGGAACGCATTCGGACAAGAGCAAAACTGTGCAATTTTTGCCATGGGTGTCAATGGCGCCCTCGATGCTGGTTTTTCAAAAGAGTCCAGGCAAAATAACAGATTCGAAAAAGAGGCTTACCAACGGATTCGGACAAGAGGCTCACCAACGACGCCCTCGATCGCACCGACGGCGAGACCGACGAGTTGGCGTTTACTTGTGTTTGAATGGCAGTTTTTGGCGGTTTTTGGGCGAGAGTTACCCTTTTAAATTCCCAAATTTGATTCCTAGTTCATATTTTTCTTCCAAAAATGAAGTGAAACTCCACCAAATACATTACTAAGGTGTACAATTCCCTTGATAATCCCATAATGAAAGTTTATTAGTGCGCGAGCGCATCAAATCTTCAACAAGTTACTGATGAACAAAAGATTGATCAAGGAATGAGGATTCATAAATCGTGGATTGAATATCCCTCTACAATAATTGAAGAGACGACAGTGCGGTAAATATGGGAAGTGTTGTGCTACACTACCGCCGCCGTGGTGGTTCCTATGGTAAAAGAATTCTATGCAAATTTACATGGAATCAACCAGGGAGTTGTCTATGTGCAAGGTAGATGAATCACTTTCACTCCTACATGAATCAATGAATTATACATGAGCGAAAACATTCATGTATGCCACTATTCCAATTTCATCCCAACAAGAAACTAGCTGAATGAAATTTACCAATATTTAACGGACGAAGCTAACAACTGGGAAACAAGAGAAAAAAGGTGTGTTAGTTTTTTAGCAAGACTCTTAAATCCTGTTTCTAAACATTGACACTTTTTCAATTCTGTGAAGTTGTTACCGATAATGAAGATCGATAAAGTTTCTAAAGAAATTGTTATTTTGAATTATTGTATCCAAAGGGGATTCCTTATATATATTGGTTCAATAATTGCGAAGTCAGTTTTGGGCCTGATCGTTCATGGATAAACTTATGGGCTTGGACACCCCTCCGCAATTTTCTCACTTTGCAGTCAGTTCCAAGTGTCCTATGAAAATTAGGAAACGGTACTTCTACCTTGGAAGCCTTTGGACCCAACTGAGAGATTCCGAGCTTTTGAAGATGAAAATGACATGGCCATCATAGTAGATCAATCATCTCAAAATTCACTGCCAGTTCAACCCCTAATTCCTGACAAGTCTATGGTGATCCTGGGTAGAATCCTGAAATTAGAGAAGGAAGTAAAAAATGTCATGAATGCGATTAATAACATCTTTGATTTCTTCAAACATTTAGGCTGGAGGATGAAGGAACATTTTAATCACTCTGGACATTTACAAGATAACTTGATACAGTTGATGAGGAGGATGAAATTAATAGAGGAGGATTCTAATGAAGAATTTCCATTCCGACCCTTCTACAACCTCTTCGTTCATGTGCAATCAATGGGTGATCTCAGAGGAGAATCTAGTACAGAAACTGAAGAATTGTAGATTTATATTACTATTTGTCTGTCAATCCATGTATATTGATTTTAACTTTAGATTTGCCTTGCTTTAGAATTATGCTTTTAGATCTCTGTATAGTTGAGACTAAGCATAGGATGTTTTATTTTCAGCGTTTTGAGTTTTGTGGCTTGGATTGCGACACTGAATTAAAGTGTTGAGGTTGAGAAAATACCAAAATTAGGTGTGTTATGTAACGTACATTGTACCCCTTGGAATTTATATATATAAGTGATGTTTTGTGTTGTGAAAGTTTTTTTTTTACTAAGTACATCATTTAGTCAATTAAAATTATGTCTATAATGATTGAGAAGATGTCGTTAAGGCTTGAAATTGATCAAAATTGCAAAATTCTGGGATTTGAACCAAAATCAGTAGAGCCGCTGACGGCACCCTCGACGCCGCCGACAACACCCTCGACGCCACCGACGACAAATTTTTCCCGGGACTCAGGTTAAAAATTCTAATAGAGCTTGCCGATAGTGCCATCGACCCTGCCGATGGCGAGCTCACGAAAAAACATCTTTAACCGCAATTTTGGCCAGTTAAATGCCACTATTCATCAACCCCTTCCTCCTAAAAATGCCATTTTTGATCTAGGGCTTGAGAGATCTTGGATTGGGAGGCGATTTCAAGACTTTTTGACACCGGATTTGATCATCTATAGGGAAGAGCTTCACTCCAAGTTAAAAATATTTGATTTTCACCACGGATTTCTTCCACGTTGAGGAGATCCAAAAAAATTTAGAATGTTTAGAAAATTTGGGAAGAAATTCATGGATCTTAGTGTTGAACTCTTAGAATTATTATTGGGAGCCATTATTTGTGTTTGTGTTAGGATATATTGTGCTTGTTTAATGTTTTAGTTTTATACTTATTTCAAAATTTCATTACCCATAAATTCCTCAAATAAATTATATGAGTAGAAAGCTCCTAATATTACAGACTAGGTGAAATAAAAATGTTGAGAAGGATTGCAAAAATTTCAGAATGATGAAAATGCCTAAAATACTGATGTATGATTTATATTTAGAGTTTTTCTTTCCACCTGTATAATTTTACATTGAAAAATTTAAGTTCGGGGGAGGGAAGAAAAAGATTAACTATTAGATGTCCTCTATTTCAATATTTTCAAAAATTATTTAATGATTTTATGTAGTGAATTTAATTCAGGTAACTATATTTTATTAGCTATTTAAATATTGTAGTAGATTTAAAGGAATACTTTTATAATGAAAATTAATTTTGTAACTTAAGATATTTAGTGTAAGAGAATAAAATTATAGTTAACTATTTAACGTAAAGGAAACTATATTTTGAAATATTAAGAATATGGAAATTCATTTGAGAAGAAAAGATTATGGTTCAATGATGTAAAAACTATGAAATATTTATACGGTAAAGGAATGCTTTGAGTTTCAAATTTAGGGAAAGAAAAGTGAAGTTGAAAATCATTAAAGGCTATCCAAATATAGTAATTCTCACTTGAAAAGGAAAAAGAAAGAATTGAAAACAATCCCTGAAAAGAAAAGAAAAATATATAGGATTGAAAGCAATCTAAATAAAAAGGAGAAAAGAAAGAAAAATAATGGAAGTGAGGAGAAGCTTGAGGATATGCCTAATAAAAAATTGGCTTCACTAGACTTACCTAAAGGGAAAACCTAAATACATTCCTGAACTTATATTTATGGAATAAATCTTTTACTAGTAGAGTTCTCATGAAGTTCCTATCTTTTGAATATTCTAAGTGACTTAATATTGTAATATATAGTTATTCTTAAAATGAATAAAAGACAAGAACTCTTAAACTTGATGATTAGATAATTTTGTGGCTACAAAGTTAATTCAATTACTTGAATTTTTTATGAAAATCTCACTATGATATTTATTTGAATCAAACTTATTGTATTTCTAAATTAAAACTTTACTACAGTAGATCATAACTTTAATATAGTACTAAAATTACTTGAGGACAAATAATAGTTATGTTTTGGGGATTTTGACCAAAGAAAAATATGTTGAGATTTTCATACCTATTTTATACTATTTTTGATGATATTGCACTTTAAAGAAAGCTATTTTTGATGTTTTTTTGCAGGAATGATGAATTAGGGTCATTGGAGCAAAAAGATGCAAAAAGGAGCGAATTTGGAGCGAAAAGGACCAAAATGTGAAGAATTAAACTAGGGCACCGACGGCGCCATCGACCCTGCCGACAGCGAGATTTTCTTGAGACTCCAGAATTAATTTATTAAGAACCTTGCACCGACGGCGTCCTCGAGGCCGCCGATGGCGAGCTCGTCGGTTATTGTCAATCAGGCTTTTGATAAGGCCAAATTTTGAATGGATGCTTAGGCCACTCTTGGGAAAGCTCATCCACAACTTTAAAAGAAGATTTTGGCCGAAAATTGATAAGTCCTGGGAAGGAGAGGAGAGTTCCTGGAGGTTATAAAGGTTCCAATAGTGTGTAAAAATTGTGAGGAATTCTTAGAGAGATTATAAGAGTGGAGGGAAAGTGTGAGATTTCTTCCTCCTTGCTGCTTTGAAGAGGAATTTTGTGTGTGTAAAGAAAGGAAGAGATTCAGAAGAACTTTGAGGAGTTTACTTGGGGAGAAACTAGAGATAAGTTATTTACTTATCATAGTTTGTATGACTTCAATTTTCTATATGAATTCTGAATTTTGTTGTGTTTCCCCATGAGATCTGAGTAGTTTTCTCTCTCTTTGTCCTTGTCTTGAGATTTGTGAAATGGTGATTTGAATTGGTGAAGCCATGAAAATGTTTAAGAAATTGTGATGATCTTTTCACTTCAATCTTAATTTACTTTCAATCTGGCCAATTAATTTGTTAAAATATGTTGAGTTTTACAACAAAAGTGAAGATTACATCCAAGATTCAGGGAGGTCAAAGCCCTTGGAAGTTGGGTACAAATAAATAGGAAAATAAAATTATCGGGCATAGAATTAGAGATTTTAGAGTGACAGACTAAAATCCCCAATGTTGTCCTATCGTTTGGGTGCTGAAGTGTAGATGTTAGCCCTCAGGTGAGGGGAACGTGGGAACTCCGAAGTGAGAGCCGGTATCCTCCCAGCCTAGCCGCAGATTCAGTAAACAAGCATAGGATTAGTCAATATTCTTTATGCATGGACCAAAGGGTAAAGAATAGGTATGTTCCTACTTGGCACAACATAATTTGAACTAATTCACTTTATCCATTCACTATAATTTCTTGACAAGGAGAAGGATGCTTTATATATATTGAATATCACGTTTGAACCTTCATTTGTATCATTGGTTATATAATAGTTATTAAAATTACATATTTATTTCAATTGCCTATTAGTGATAGATAAACAAATTAAACATCATTATTTTGATTAAAGTATTACTTTTCTAAAATCATAGTTCGTAGTTTTAAACTTACTCCCTGTGGGATCGATATCTAGGACTCCATTAGAGCCCTATATTACTTGAGCGATACGTATACTTGCGTTGATAAGTGTGACTTTATAATTATTGAAAATTTATTACGTCCATATTTATCGAATTTATAAATGTTATTAAAGTTTTGGTACAGTTACTAAAGAATTAAATATTTTTAGGAGCAGAATTAAAAACTTATATTTTTAAGCATATATAAAGTCGCGGTCAAGGACAACCCTACACAGTTCATCTATAGCATTTTCTTCGGTGTGAGGTTGAACCTTGCACGTAGATGTGGTGGTTCTGGTTTCATTTACATGGACATCCATCAATTCTTCCTCTTTGTAATCATTGTAATCAAAATTTTCTTCGTTGTTATCGACGGAAACTCCATGTTCTTGAGCTAGCTCAAAAATCTTAATCCTGAGTTTATGAACTTTCTCTTTAATTATTGATTCCTTGATTACTTTAAGATCTGGAGGACCCTGATGGACATCCTCTACTTGTTCCTCCATCTCGCTAGCTATTGTTGCGATGATGTCCGATATTTCAGATCCTCGTTTAATTTATTGTCCCGCAAGCTCACTGGACTGTATCAGTGCAGCAACCTTGGGTACTCATACCTTTTTCTTTTTCAATAATGATGTCTAAGGATGGAGCTTCTTAGTAGAAACATCGATAAGTCGAGGGAAAGTATGCACCCCGTGGTGTAGACGGGCGACAGTGGACGGTAATCGTCTTGTGTTTTCCTTTGGGATTGTAGGAATGTCTCCATAATGGGTGATGGGTAAAATTTTTGGACCTGGTCTTGACTTAAACAGTCGACGACCTGTGGTCCTGGTGGCAGTGTGATCATTAATAATTACTGTGGTATCAACTCTCTTCCCTAAACGGAACCAAATGGGGATGCGATTAGGTGGCACTCCAGTTCTCTTGTGGGACTGTCTGGCGGACTTGACATCCTTCAAAATTTCCTTCTTCATGCGAGGGGAAATTGCATCTCCCACTCATTTAAGAAGGTCACTAACTGAACATCCTTCTTTGGTAGCAAGTCGTCTGAAAACTGCACTAACTCTAATGATAGGAGTGAACTTCTGTCTCTCCTCACCATGTCCATGAAGTGATGGTAGTGCAATAGTGATTCTTTGGATACTCTCTTATACATCAGTATTTGACAGAGGATGGAATCTACTCCCTCATAGGAGTGGATAAATTTCCGGTAACACTTCTTAATCTTGATGAGGCTCCTCCTCAACGGGTGTCCCCTTGGGAGCTTGTGCTTTAATGGCCCTCCGAACTTTTTTGTTGTGATTCCTCTTTTGAGTTCGGGTCA
>NEWO01000629.1:272887-285279 GCA_003013225.1 Phalaenopsis aphrodite
TCTCTTTGTAAAGGCCCTCTCCTGTCACCTTCCTTCTCTTTGTACTTGGCTACATTTTAATGAATTGGAGCTATGCTCCTTACATAATATATATATATATATATATATATTAACATCTCTAGCTAGAGTAAGCCAATAAAATCTAGACTGCAAAATTTTATGAACACTTCAATCATTTCCAAAATAACCTCAAAATTTAGAATCATGAACTTTCTAAATAATTTCCTAAATTTCTTTATAAGGAACACATCATCTCATTACTAAATCTTTACATTATTAAGAAAAGTAAGGATCATCCCAAAATCAAGATTTTGCATCATGAATGAATTTTTTTTCATACTGTTTTATCAGTCCAAATGGTAAAATATCACTAACAATATAATTTACAATATCAGCATACCAATGTATTTTCCATCCTTTTACAACATAATGATGTTCATCAAGGAAGTTTCATTAATTTCTTTTTTCAAATCAAGTATTTCTTCATGTTCTAGCCTAGATAGATGATCATCAATGTTATTATCAGTCTCTTTTATATCGACTATTATAAAATCAAACACTTGCATCAGAAGTACCCATCTAACTAATCTTGGTATAACATCCTTCTTTTAAATATAATATTTAATAGTCAAATGGTTAGTATGCACAACACATTTATCTCCAATCAAATATGATCTAAGCTTATCAAAAGCATACACAACGGCTAATAACTCACTTTTAGTTTTGGTGTAATTAATCTTAGCATCATTAAGAATCTTACTAGCATAGTATATGACTTTAAAAATCTTATCTTATCTTTGCCCTCAGATAGCTCCAATGGCATAATCACTTGCATCACACATTAATTTAAAAGATTTCTCCCAATCAGTATAAATAATTATAGAAGCAGTGATCAAGTTTTCCTTTAAAGATTCAAAGACTTTAAGGCAATCTTGATTAAAGTCAAAATTTGTATCTTTTTCCTGAAGTTGGCATAAAGGTTTAGTAATTTTTGAAAAATCTTTAATAAATCTCCTGTAAAATCTAGCATGTCCTAAAAAGCTCCTAAATCCTCTTACTGTAGTAGGTAGAGGTATGTTTAAAATAACCTATATTTTCTCAAGATCTGCTCCCATGCCATTTTCTAAAATTTTTTGCCCAAGCACAATTCCTCCTACAACCATGAATTAACATTTTTCACAGTTTAGTATGATATGAGTACTTTCACAATGTTTCAGATCCTTCTCGAAATGATTTAAACGTATTTTGAATGAAGTTCCAAATACAGAAAAATCATTCATAAAGTCTTCAATCACTTTTTTCAAACAAATCTCTGAAATCAGCATCATACATTTTTTAAATGTTGCAGGTGCATTACATAATCCAAAGGGCATTCACCAAAAAGCAAACATTCTAAAAATACTAGTAAATGTTGTTTTCTCTTGATACTCTAGATCAATAGGTATTTTATGATAACTGATATATCCATCTAAAGGACAAAAATATTTGTACCCAGCTAGCCTATCTAACATCTGGTCTAAGAAAGGTGAAGGAAAATGATCCATTCTGGTGACAACATTTAATTTTCTATAATTGTTGATATTAAATCGTTATGCTCCTTTGTCACTACAGTCACTTTCTATAGGATCTAACTTTTCAATTTTTTTCTGAACATAATCCAAACCCTCTTTACTCACTTCCATAGATTCATCTTGAATTTTATCCTCATTTCGGTATTCCATATATTCCTTTTCAAATTTGTTTTCAAAAGTCTTCCTAAATTATTCATGGCATAAATATTCATTAACATCCATTATGTAGCATTCATTATCTTTCACTTTTGCATTGTATCTCATTGATTTTGCAATATTAAATGTACCATCTTGATCAATAACTCTCATTGTTAGTTCTCTTTTCTGCACAACTACCAAAGCTCTTCGAGTGGCTAGGAATGGTCTTCCTAAAATGATAGAAATTTTTTATCTTTCTCCATATCTAATAAAACAAAGTCCACAAAAAGATAAATTTATCAACCGTTACTAAAACATCTTCTCTAACTCATTTAGGACAGGTAATCGAACGATCAGCTAACTGAAGAGTTACAGTAGTTGGTGAAATATCTACCAAGCCCAACCTTCTAAAAATTGATAACGACATAAGATTAATACTAACTCCTAAATCACATAAAGCATTTCCACAAAATTATTTGCCAATAGCACAAGGAATTGTAAAACTTCCAGGTTTTTTATGTTTTTTAGAAAGATTTTTTCTGAATTATAGCGTTACACTCGTTGCTGAGTGCAACAGTCTCATTATCTACAAAATTTCTTTTCTTATTAAGTATATCCTTCATGAACTTTACATAGCTTCACATTTGTTTCAAAGCTTCAACAAATGGATTGTTCATCATTAATTTCTTTAAAATTTCCAAAAAATTAGAAAATTGGTTATCTCTGTTTTTCTGCTTCAATCATTAAGGAAATGAAGGTGGTGGCCTTTCTATTGAGATTTTCAATGGTTTAATAGGACTTTCTGCTTCAAAATGAAAATCTTCACTAGATTTTTCATTTTTCACCGCATGCTTTTCAATTTTAACTTCTGGTTGAAATCTTTTTTCTAATTCTTTTCCACTTCTTAGTTGAATAGCTTTAATTTTCTCTTTATTTTGATCTTTAGGATTTACTTCAACATTACGAGGCAATTTTCCTAAAGGTCCATTACTAAGTGCATTAGCAATACATATCAGTTGATTTTCTATGTTTCTAATTGCAGCTCCTTGTCTTTGTAATTAACTTTCCATTTGAAATATCAACTCTTCCATTGATATTTTTTTCTCCTTACTCTGCAAATTATTAATACCTAGGGGGTAATAAGGTTTATTAGCTTGATTCCCTTGATTGTTGGAGTATCCAAATGGGTTCGCAGTATTGTTTCCCCATTTTGGATTTGCAACATTAGATTTATTGTTACTCCAACTAAAATTTGGATGATTTTTCCAACCAGGATTATAATGATTGGCATAAGGATTATTAAAACAATTTTTTATTTCATTTAAAGTCTCATATGAAGATTGAGATTCTATCATTTGTCCCATTAAGTTTTCCTCAAGCACAGGTGTTGTCTGAGAATAATTCATTCCATATTGATCTATCTTCTTTGATATAGCGGCTATTTAGGAAGCTAAACTAGATATTGCACCATAATCATGAATACTAGCTACTCTTTTTTGATTTACCCTTTCTAAGTGCCATTTATAATTATTAGTGGTCATCTCTTCAATTAATAAATAACAGCGTCAATTATCAATCTAAGAGATCCAACCAACCTGTTATAAAAAGTTTGAATTATTAAACAATATGGCAATGCATGGTGTGGACACTTTATAAGAAGATTCTTAAATCTTTCTCAGTCTTCATAAATTGATTCCCTTTCAGACTGACAAAAAGATGTGATATCATTTCTAAGCTTAGTAATCTTTGAAGGTGGGAAATATTTTATTAAAAAAATTTGTGACAAATCTATCCATGTTTTGATAGATCCATGTGCTAATGATTTTAAACACATCTTATATTTATCCCTTAGTGAAAAAGGAAAAAGTCTAAGCTTGATAACATCATTCGACACTCCATCATGTTTAAATGTAGCACAAAATTCTAGAAAACTAGCAAGGTGTAAACTAGGATCTTCAGTTGGTATTCCTCCAAACTGATTGTTTTGCACCATTTGGATAATAGGAGGTTTAAGCTCAAATGAAATGGCAGCTACAAAAGGGTTCTGTATGCTCAAATGAATTTCATCTACTATAGGATTAACATAATCACTTAAAGGTCTCTAATGATGTTCATTTTCATTTCGAGCATTACTCAAATTGCAAGCCATTTTGCTAAATTGATCTATTTCATTTTGTTATTTTTAAATTTTTCTATTAGTTCTCTCTAGCTTAGAATCGTAAGGTACTAATTTTTTAGATGTTACACCTATGATAAACAAACAAAGCAAGTAATTAAAAATAAACGAGCACACTTAAATAAGAAAATGTTTAAAACTAAACTACGAACACTCTTTATATATATATGTATATAATGTTAGAGCTGGAGAATTCTTTTCTTAAAGATGGTGAGGGGGAGAATCTGTTAATGGCTACCCATGATAAGTTAATTCTTGCCATTGATAGACCAGAGAAATTTTTTATCAGAAAGCCTCTATTAACCATTTCAAAGATGGGGACAGAACACTATGTTTTATAGTGCCTACATCAAATAAAGGAGACAATGCAATACAATTCATAAAATCCAGAATTCTGATGGAAGACGGCTTTCTGATAATGGTTATATTGCCTTAGGTGTTGTTGCTTACTTCCAACAAATTTTAACTCAAGCAAACCTCTAGAGATCACATATAGAGAATCTGTATTCCACTGAGGAGATTACCTATACTTCCAATCTCACTCTAGCGTTTCCTCCCACTGAGTTTGAAACTTGGCAGGCTCTTCAAGGCATAGACAGTGTTAAAACAACTAGGATAGATGGTTTTACTACTGATTTTTACAAGAAAGCATGGGACATCATAAAAATTGAAGTGATTGCTTCTATTCATAGCTTTTTTCAAGGCTCTTCCATCCCTCAATATCTCAATGTGACTAGCATTGTCCTCATCCCCAAATCCTCTGTGTAGAAAACCTGGAATGATTTCAGGCAATTAGTCTCATTTCTATCAGCAGTAAATTGATTAGCAAGAACATTGTTGGTAAACTCCAGCCCCATCTTGGCAGACTTGTTTGTGAAAACCAGTCTGCCTTTGTCAAGGGCAGATCTATCACTGATTTGGACAGACGCTACAGGAATGGCAATTTAATTTTTAAATTAAAAATAAAAAAAGCTTATGATACTATATGTTGGGACTTTATTCTGGAAGTTATCTCTAATAGAGGGTTTCCAGCTGATTTCTGCAAATCTCATACACAGGTGATTCAAGGGTAATACCCACTCCCTTCTTATTAATGATCAAGCTTGGGTTCCTTCACAACTTCTAGAGGTCTTAAACAAGGTGATCCATTGTCTCCAACTGTATTAATTCTGGCTCTTGATCACCTATCCAGAATGCTGAATAGAAGTCTAATCCCCTCGAACTATGCCAATTACCATCTTAAATCTAAAGTGGTTATTTCACAATTAGTTTATGCAGATGATATTATGGTGTTTTCTAGTGCTAATAAGAATGCAATGAATAAATCCATTAAGTGTCTACAACTATTCCAAAGATATTTTTGTTGGGCTTTTAACTCAAATAAATGCAGTATATACTTTAATCAGCATACCACAACAATGCAAAGAAATTGGATCCTTGATTATACAAAATTTAATAGCTCTACTTTGCTCATCAAGTATCTTGGAGTTCAACTAATAAAAGGAAGAGCTAAGAAAACACAATTTGAGGATGTGTTGGGAAAGATCACTACCACTCTTTCTAACTTGACTCACTCTTTCTTATCTAATTGAGGTAGAATCACACTGTTGAAGAGCATTCCTACAACTTTCCCCTCCTACATTCTATAAATGACTCGTATGAAAAAAAGAACTGGGTTGGCTGGCAGAAATCTGCTAAACCCACTGTGGCTGGGGTTATTGGTTTTAAAGGTCTACAACACCTATTACAAGTCAAACTGTGGAAGATGTGGATGAAGTTTAGGGAGCAAAATTCTCTTTAGGCCAAATTCATGTTGGGAAAGTAATGTAAGGATTGTCATCCTAACACTATTTGTAGAAAGTATGGAGATTCCATAGTATGGGTTAATTTTCTGAAAGTCAGAAAACAAGCTGAAGATCTATTCAAAGGGGATATTGGCAATGGGAAGATTAATTTTTTGTTGGATTCTTGGTGTCCGAAAGATATGCTTCAACCTATCACTGACTAGATTAATACCCAGCTTACTGTTGCTGACTACTGGGAGGGAAACTACTGGTCACTACCAATACTCCAAATCATTTTACAATCTCATTATGTAATACAAGTTAATAGAATTTAGTTTGACAGATCTAGACCTAACAGATTGGTCAAGCAAGGTATAAAGCTTCAGAGTTCTACTAAAATAATCTATTATAAACTCAATGCTTGAGAACCAAAAAATTGGGGAGATCTCATTTGGCAGAAAAGCTTATCCCCTTCTATGTCCTTTTTTAGTTGGAGAATTCTCATTGGCCTGCTCCCCACTGATGATATACTTAAACTCAAAGGTCTGAGAGGCCCCTCTAAATGTTACTTATGGGGGGAGAGAGAAGAATCTATTCATCATCTCTTCTTTATGTGCAGATTTTGTAATGAGGTTTGGACTGAATTCTCCAAAAATATCACACTGAATATGTTTCATCTAGAATGGACTAATATTTCTTACTATTGGAAGAGTTGGAATGCTGCTAAGGTTGGAAAAATTCCTTTTATAGTGGTCTAGTTCATCTGGATTGCCAGGAATAAGGCAAAATTTGTTTGTCAGATCAGGACACAAATGCAAGTAACCAGACACTACATCTCCTATCTGCACAAACTTATACACTACAAAAATTTCTCCTGCATTTGTCCCCCCCCCCGCTCCATTGAATAGATCTATTTCTTATAGAGTTATCACTGTTTAATGGTTCCCACCTGACTACCATTTCATTAAAATTAACACGAATGGAAGCATTTCCCCCTTAAGGGCTAGGGTGGGGGTGTTTAGGAACCATCTTGGACACTACATACTATTTTTTCAGGCCCCTTCTTATGTAGTTGATGCTATAGAAGCTGAACTAATTGTTGTGTATTGGGCCATTACTCCTGCTAAGATGAATCACTAGCATAGTTTACTTCTTGAGGGGGACTCTGAGGTTCTTCTACAAATGCTGCAAGATAGAAGACAATCCTCTTGGTGCCATGTACAATGGGTCAAGAAGATCCTTTCCAAGTTGTCTAGCCTAAATGCTTAAATGTCTTTCATTTAGAAGGAAGGGATCAAACCTACCAATTGGCTTGCCAGGAATGGTTTGTCCTAATTTCAGAGTCTTGTTTTTTATTCTCCACCCCCTCTTCAATTTTTGCTAGCAAAAGATGCTTTACATGCTCCCCATCTAAGTGTTGTAACCAGATTCCCTCATTAATGATATGGAGCTAACAGAGAGGAGAACAATTTGCACTTTTGATTGGTTGTAGGGTATACCATTTATGTTTGGTTTACTGTTGGTTTGGATTCATTAATTTTGGAGATATTTTTTTCCCCTTTTCCTTATCTTTTTTCTGTGGAGTTGTATAGATGATAAAGGAACCCCTCGGATTTGGGGATCCCCTTTTCCTCCCAATTTTGTAACCTCCTTCATTATTTCAACATGTAGGGAGTCATGAGCTGCTCTTTTAATTATATATATAAATATATATATATATATATATATATCCATTTTGCTTAACATGTAGGGAGCCATAAGGCTGATCCTTCCTACAATATATATATATATATATATATATATATATATATATATATAATAAAATAAATTAACTTACTAATGTTTTTTGTTACTTCCCTGGTAACGACATCGAAAACTTGATGCTGGTAGATTTAGTGTGTAAATTTTGCAAATATTTTTCAAAATTACAATATACACATGAGGGATATAACAATAAATATGAAATATAATCCTAAGAAAAAAATACATTTTATGAAATTAGTTTATCATTAAAACTCTTTTTAAACTATTAAATCCCCTTTAAAATCAACGAAAGTATACACATTACTTAAGTAATAATGGGCTCCTAAATATCGATCCCATAGGGTAGTTGGAAAAATATACAAGTAAATTTATAAAGTTATTTTATAATTTAAAAATAAAAAATAAAAGTAAAGTGTGAAGTTTGAATATCAACTAGTATGTGAATGCTACATAAAATGCTATGGAAAGATGGATTTAACAAACTAAAAACTAAACTTTCAAAAGAAAAATCATGAAAACTAAACAAAGTTGTTGTTTAAGGAAGATTCAAATTTAAGAAAGCTTCATTCCCCCTTAAAATGAGTATATCGATTTTGAGAAAATTAAAAACATTTGAAATATATATAAAAACTATTTTGTGCCAAGTAGGAGAAATCATATTCTTTACCCTTCTCCATGTGCTATAAAGAATATTAACTAATCCAGAGTTTGGTCCATAATTTTGTGGTTATGCTGAGAGGATGCCGACTACCACTCTAGAGCTCCCACTACTCCCTCACCTAATGGCTAACAACTTCAAATCAATTTCTGATTAACTAGACAAAATTAGGAATTTCAACATGTCACCATAAAATCTCCAAATCTGCATGCAACAAAGTATATTTCTTTTTTATTTGCACTCAATTCCATGGATGACATACTCTCTCATGAAATGAAATGAAATTATCCCCCTATTGTAGAAATCACATCGCTTTTCAGACAAATGTTTCTTAACATGTTTTAACATTTTAATTGGCCAGATCAAAAAGAAAATGAAGATCAGAGTTCAAATCATCACAAATTAGTCTGGAGCTAGTTTACTCACTTGCACTCACTATCACCCACAATCAATCACAATCCTAAAACCCAAAATTGTTGACCTTGATCTCTTGATCTTTTGGGAGACTCATGTAGATGGTCCTCAAGACCCACCAGCCCTACGCTAGGGTTTAGCTAAGACCAGTACATAGAGGGCCCAAATGGGGATTTCATTGTTCCATAGCTCATACATGGTGGTTGGCACCCATATCTACCAAAAATGTCTAACTTGGCCTTTTGCCCCTAAATCCACCCAAATTACCTAAATGCCCTTAAAACCCTAAATTTGGTCAAAATCCTCAAATTCACCAAAAATACCCAAATTTGTTAAAAAATAATTTCAAACCATTTTAAAATACCCAAATTTCCCAAAACTACCCAAAAATTCAAAATTTACCAAAATTCCCGCAAAATTGCTAAAATTACAAAAATACCCATGGCACCCCAAAATTCCAAAAACATCAAAATCACTCTAAATGTTTCCAAAACCAATAAGGACCCTTTAATTGAACCTACCCAATTTGGACAATTTGACCATTTTGACCAAAACCCCGAATTTGTCTTTAAAGGCCCAATTTCTTTAAATGCGTCCCAAATGTCCATCAATTTGGCCCCAATCCTACCTAATTTCAGTTCTAAACTCAAATTAATATTTCATTTGATCAATATAAACCAAATTCTAGCTTAATTATCCCATGCTTTGAGCTCAATTTTGACCTAAATCAAAACCCCCATTTTTGGCCCTATGGCCTAATCTCACCTAATTGAACCCCCCAACCTACTCAATTTGCCCTAATTTGATTCCTAAACTCTTCATAACACTCCTACAAACTAAGTTTAACTTTCAATTGGCCTTGTTGAAGCCTTATTTTTACTTAATTTTAACCCTAGTTCAAAATCTCCAAATTGGCTATCTCCAAATGCCACAAAATTGAATGCCCAAACCCAAAAATTGGCACCCAATTTTGATCAATCAATTGGGCTCAAACTCATGGCTAGACTAGTCCAAACCCAACTTCTATCCATTTTGAGTCTGTCGACACTATTTTAAGTTGTGGAGTTGCCCGTTGAAGGCTGTCGGTCGCCGGAATTAAGATCTCGTCACCTGCCTCGGATGGACGTTTTAATTTGCACATATATATAAGTTTTAGAAAAATATGAAATCAAGCTGACCTCATATTTTTCATAGTTTAAATGAAAGATAACTACACTTCAAACTTTATATCTATCCCTAAAGAAAACACATGATTTGTGGATGAGGCTTGATAAAAAAAACTAAGAAATAATGACACCCATTTGTTCTATGAAACCATTTTTTTCGTCGAAAAGTTCCCCTATCTAATATGATGAATTAAATATGGTTTATATTAAGCTAGGTTTGAACAAGCTTCTTATAAGGGCAAGCCCCTATAAATAATGACATCTTAAATGATCGAGGTCATTTAAGAAAACTCTCGATAAAAATCAGAAACTATTATCTTCAAGTAGTCCAGAAGGATAGGAATTTTCAAAGAGATTGGACAAATGAGGTGTGAAATGGAAATTGCTCAAATTTAGAACATTTATTGTAGAATCCAAAGGATGAAGAACTAGGTGAAGTCACAGATCCAAAGGAGGACCTCGGTGACTTCCGAGTCTACCTTATTGTCTGGTTTTAATTTTGAGGAGAAATATTTAGGTATTTCATCCTGCCAATTTTCTTTGTTAGGGTTTACATTCATGTGAAATGATCACACAAATAGCTTAGAAGATGTGAGGGTTTATGTCATGTCAGACGACAACCTCGAAATCCTAAGATGAGTTAGGGCTTAGAGTGTACAACAGAGTTGTGCAAAGGCCTAAAGATAAGATGAGGATTTTTGTTGCATAAGTAAATGAACTCAATGTCCTATGGCTTGTTGTTTTAGTTCTAAGGAAGGAAATTGGTTTAGCTGGGGAAGAGGTTTTGCTGTTGAAGATGGTCGTGCTGCCCACCATGCTAGCTCCAAGCTCCTCGTCGTGGCGAGTTTTAAGTTTTCTAGTGTGTCAAGTTAAGGTGTCAATTCAGATAACCCTATGGTTGTAGTTTTTTAAATTATTTAAGGAGGCATGTTAAAGTTGATTAGAGCAACACCAGTTAGGATTCCACAATTCATTCGTTCTGGTACCACTATTTTCTATCAATTCACTTAGCCCAAATGAATTTACCAAACTAAACTTAATGAGTTCCATACTTTCATTAGACCTTGAAAAGCCTCGTTAGCAACAGTAGGTTACCTCTTCCGAGGGATTCTCGATCATCCAATAGAGACGTCTTAATTTAGTTGTAGTTGTGGTTTTTGTAATCTTTGTGATTAAATTTTGAGTTGTTTTATATTTTGAATGTTGTAGTGAATTTTATCTTGGTTGATCTTAGTTTTGGATTTGGTTTTACGCCTATCCTATCAGTTTTGGTTTTCATGCAAGGTGGCATTATTATTTAACATGCAAGTTTTGTAAGCATAAAAGTATAGTGTGGAAAGTATAGAAAAAGATGATAATGTAAACTGTAAAAGTGTACCTGACAAGTCTTCTTGTTCCACCACCCGAAACTCAAAATGCATGTGTGGGCATTTTATGTAAGACAGAAAAACAAGATTTTGGTGATCTACCAAAATCCTAAATCATATCTTGGAGATAACCTATTAATTTGACTAAGGATGATTTCATTAAGCAAAACATGTTACATTTAGTAAACCACCGATGTATCCAAAAGGTCGGGACAAAGAAGCTGGTCCATGCTTCCCTCTCACCGCCTAGTGGAAAGTCTCGATCTCATTTAAACTTATTATGTTGCTTAATAAATCATCCTGTAAATACCTCTAATGCTCAGTGAAAAATTATGTTTCCTTTATCCTTAAGAATATGGGAATCATCACTTGTAATTTATTTTCAGAATTATGTAGGTGAAGATCCTTAAAGTGCCAAGTTAGTGTTATTGAGACACTTAGCCAATTTTAGCTTTAATTTGGGCACGTGGTGTTTTAAAGGAGTTCAATTTCTAGTTAAATTCACTTTTCTAATCTTCATTGAATCAAATTTGATTTAGCTTAGGTCACTACTAAGCCCTTAAGATCCTAGTGGACGTCTTAATAATTTTTTAATAGAAATTGAATTTTTAGTATTTATCATTTATTATCAATACCTTTGAATGTCATTTGAAGATCAAATGGGGGCTTTAAATTAATGAGTTATTCACACCCAAAACCATACCCTTAAGTCTAGGATCATTTAATTTGACAGACTTCCAAATTTTGATAACCTAGGAAAATTTCAAATTTATCCTTTTATTGGAAAAAAGTTAGATTGCTTTCTACTAATTAATCCCTTATTTTTCAATCATCCGAATATATTAATTAAGATTAAAGGTTGTCCATTTTCCTTTTCTTGAATAAAGCCTGAGTGTTAATTAAGGCTAAATTTCCAAAAATACACTTTTGCCTCTAAGGTTTTATCACTTCATAATTTATCAAATATAATTCAAATGAATTTGGAAATTTTACCCCACCTCACTCATGGGTTAATTAAAACATCAAAGGAGAAAATGTGATTTTTCAAATTTTAATTAAATTTCTACAATTATTTATATGCAAGAATATGATTTTTCAAAGAAAATTCCATAACTTGACCAAAACAAAGTCTAATCACTTGAAATTTTGATTAGAGGTAGACTAGGACCAGGTAACCACTTGGACCAAGCATTAAGATTTTTTTTAGTTTTATTTGAATTATTAGAACTATTTTAATATCTGGAGTGCTAATTAATTATGGCTAAATTTCCAAAAATACACTTTTGCCTCTAAGGTTTTATCACTTCATAATTTATCAAATATAATTCAAATGAATTTGGAAATTTTACCCCAC
>NEWO01000629.1:293742-306094 GCA_003013225.1 Phalaenopsis aphrodite
GGCCACCTGATTTGATATTATAACTTGACACACTAGAAAACTCAAACATGTCGAAGCAAGGAGCTTGGAGCTAGCATGGTGGGCAGCACGACCTCATCAACAACAAAACTTGTCTTCCACAGCTAAACCAATCTTTCTTCCTTAGACTTAAACAACAAAGTCCTAGGACTTTGAGGTCGCTTGCTTATTTAAACGTAAATCCTCACCTTATCTTTTGGCCTTTGTATAGCCCTGTTATATAATATAAGCCCTAACTCATCTTAGGATTCTGAGGCTGTCATTTGTCACGGCCTAAACCCTCACATCTTTCAGGCTATTTTTGTGATCATTTCACACGAATGTAAGCCCTAACTAATAAAATTGGCAAGATGAAACACCTAAATATTTCTCTTTCAAAATTGAAGCCAAACATTAGGATAACTTGGGAAGTCACTGAGGTTCTCCTCTGGATCCATGACATCCCCTAGTTCTTCTTCCTTTGGATTATACAATAAAATGTTCCAAATTTGAATCAATCCCCTTTCACACCTCTACATCTGATTTCGTTGAAGAGTCTTACCCTTTGAAATTCCTTGAAGATAATGTTTCTTGATTTTTATCGAGAGTTTTCTTAGGTGGCTTTGGTCATTTCAGATGTAATTAAGTATAGGGGCTTGCCCTTATAGGAAGCATGTCCAAACCCAGCTTAATATAAACCCTATTTAATTCTTTATATTAAATAGGGGAACTTGTCGGCAAATACAAAGGTTTCGCAGACCAGACGGTCGTCATATTTTCCTTAGTTTATTTGATCGAGCCTCATCCTCAATTCTTGTGTTTATCCTTCGGGATAGATACATGATTTGAGGTACAGTGCTCTTTCATTTTAAACTATGAAAAATATGGGGTCAGTTTGATTTCATACTTCAATGTCCTTCCGAAGCGAGCGACGGGATTTTGATTCCAGCGAAAGCAACTTCTTACTGGCAACCCCACAAACCAACACGAAATAATGGCTGACACGACCTCAAAATAAGGGAACCAAAATTTTAGAATTGATCCCAAAATGAGAGTTGAAATCTAGGTATCAATCTTAAGAAAGAGTCAGAACATAAGGACTGACCTTGAAAGGAGGGAATTAGAAATTAGGAACTAATTCCAGATTGAGAATTGAATTTTAAGGATTAATCTCAAGAAGAGGATTAGAAGTTAGGGACCAATCTCAAAAGGAGGGAATCATAATTTAAGCATTGATTCCAAAATGAGAATTGAAAGTTAAAGATCAATATCAAAAAGAGGATCGGAAGTTAGGGACCGAGTTCCTCTCGAAAAGAGGGAATCAAAAGTTAGAAACTGGTTTCAAAATGAGAATTGAAAGTTAAAGATCAATCTCAAAATAAGGATCAGAAGTTAGGGACCGTTCTCAAAAGAAGGGAATCAGAAATTAATGACTCATTCTAAAAATGAGAATTGAAAGTTAAGGATCAATCTCAAAAGTGAGCTGGAAGTTAGGGACCAGCCTCAAAAGGAGGGAATTAAAAGTTAAGGACTGATTCAAAAATTAGAATTGAAAGTTAAGGATCAATCTCAAAAAGAGGATCGAAAATTAGGGACCGATCTCAGAAGGAGGGAATCATAAGTTAAGGATTGATTTCAAAAATGAGAATTGAAAGTTAAGGATCAATCTCAAAANAAAGTTAAGGATCAATCTCAAAAAAGAGTCAGAAGTTTGGGACCGACCTCAAAAAGAGGGAATCAGAAGTTAAGGACTAATTCCAAAATTGAGATTGAAAGTTAAGTATCAATCTCAAGGGAGAGTCGGAAGTTAAGGGCTGACCGACCTCGAAAGGAGGGAATCAAAAGTTAAGGTCTGATTCCAAAAATGAGAATTAAACGTTAAGGATCAATCCCAAAAGAGAGTCAGAAGTTAGAGACTGACCTCGAAAGGAGGGAATCAGAAGTTTAGGACTAATTTCAAAATTAGAATTAAAAGTTAAGTATTAATCTCGAAATGGGATCGAAAGTTAGTTACCGATCTCAAAAGGAGGGAATCAGAAGTTAAGGACTAATTCTAAAATGAGAATTGAAAGTTAATGATCAATCTCAAAAGAGAGTTAGAAGTTAAGGGCTGAGCTCAAAAGGATGGAATCAGAAGTTAAGGACTGATTCTAAAAATGTGAGTTGAAAGCTAAGGATCAATCCCAAAACTGAGTCGGAAGTTAGGGACCGACCTCGAAAAGAGGGAATGAGAAGTTAAGGACTGATTCCAAAAATGAGAATTGAAATTTAGGGATCAATATCAAAAGAGTGTAGGTAGTTAGGGACCGACTTTGAAAGGAGGGAATCAATAGTTAAGGACTGATTTTAAAATTATAATTGAAAGTTAAGGATCAATCCCAAAAGAGGATCGAAAGTTAGGGACCGATCTCAAAAGTAACAAATCAAAAGTTAAGGACTTATTCCAAAATTGGAATTGAACGTTAAGGATCAATCTCAAAAGAATTTTGGAAGTTATGGATCGACCTTAAAAGAGGAAATCAGAAGTTAAGGACTGATTCCAAAGGTGAGAATTGAAAGTTAAGGATCAATCTCAAAGAGAGTCAGAAGTTAGGGTCTGACCTCAAATGGAGGGAATCAGAATTTAACAACTAATTTGAAAATGAGAATTGAAAGTGAAGGATCAATCTCAAAAGAAGAACAAAATTTAGGGACAGATCTCGAAAGGAGGAAATCAGAAGTTAGGACATGATTCCAAAATAAGAATTAAAATTTTCAAAGAGTTTGTGGTGTTGAGGAAAATGTGCAAAATTTTGTTAGGTTTTGTGTAGAATGTGAAATTTCACAAGGATGTGAAGATTTTATGTAGAAAATGATAGTGGTGTTGCGTGAGCAAAGAGTAAGAGACCTCAAAATCAAGAGAATCAACTCAACATATTTGTTTTCTTTTCTTGTTGTTTTTATCATGTTTATTTTTCAAAATAAGTTTTCTAAAATTTAATTTTTATGGGTTGATTAATTTTCAAAAGAGTGTTTTATTTGAATTTTATTATTAAGATTTTATTGTTTTGTTCTTTGTTCATTGTAATCTCGAACCAATGTATGGTTAGTGGCTTTTATCCATCGCACTAAAAAGGGCAATTGAACAAACAAACAGAATTTTGAAATTCATTTCATTAATCTGCTCAAATAAATGTTACAGATTGAGCGTAGGCCAAGGCCTCAAAAAGTTTAATTATATTGAGGGCATCAAAGTACATCAAAAAATATGACATGCTAAGTACATATCATAAGTTAAGCATGTCTAATCTGCTATAACAAAAATGGAGTAAAAAGTCTGGTGGGGCAAGCTCCTGATTAATCCGACTTTCTAAGCCACGCTCTAGGGCATGTGTTCCCTTTGCATGTGCTTAGAGGTGCTACTCTCTCATAGCTCGTCTGACAGTAGTTCTTCTAGCTCCATGTCTGGTCAGAATCCGTTTGGCATTTTGTTGTCACCCATCCTCCGAAACGTCACGGACACCCTGCGGTGTCGCACCCTTGGAATGAAATATTTGGTGACGTCTGCTCCTTTTTCTTTAAGAACTAGTACTGAACCAATTGGTAGCAGATATTCCAAAGACCTTTTGAATTCACTAGGGCCGATAATATCTATTTCTTTTCCAAACAGGATGTCACTATTGCTCATGAATGATACCATGCATAAAAGCCTCATAAAGTCATGATGGTCAATGACAAAGGTATGCAATCTTCTTCATCATATATGTTGATAATACAACTGTTAGGAATATATTCAGCTGGCAGTATGCTCCATCGGACCATTCTTTTAATCATCCACTTTATCATGGGAGGTATTGGGTCCACCTGATCGTGTCTCAGAATCCTAGGAGGATTTCCTTGTCTATCATTGGTGAAGTTGTAATAGCAGTCGCACTATATAGTGTTCCTGCCCTTTCCTCACATCCACTTTCTTGGCTTGAAATAGGTTCTTTCCATTAGCAGGCCTTCTTGACCTCCATCTCTCAAATCAAAAATGCAGTCGAGAATATTTGGTTCATGGCTTTTGAAGGGACCTTGGTGTATAGCTCCAAACCTTTTAATTTGATGATGAACCTACCTTGCGCTTCTTCATATAATTTGAAGTCCCTTTTACTTACCTTGTTCATATTGTAGTATTTTTCCATATTGATGATCGGTGGCTGTCAGGAATATTCCCCCATTTCAACATTGAAGGGAATTCAGGCCGGTGCTGTCTCTATCTGCAGTGGAATGTATGGCTCTGCGTCTGATGGGACATATGGCTCTACACCCAATGGGACAAATGGCTCTTCATCCATCAGCTAATTAGCAGTCTGAAATCCATCATCAGATGATATGTATTCCTCCAAAGTACTGTAGCACTCAAGGTGGAGGACATTGCAGTCCTGGCACTCCATGAATGCCCCTTTGACTGACGAACATGCAGGTATTTTGATGTGGTATTTTGATGGTAGTATTTCCAGCTCTGTAAAAAATCCTAACTCATCGTCTATAGCAGGCAGGCTGGAAGAAGCCTCTCTCATTCTCGAATCATAAATATCCATTTCAGGGATAGAGGTGAGCAAGTTCTCTGTCTTTTTCTAGCTACTCCTCTCCTCGTGTAAGAAAGCTCTATGTTTTCGGCGACTAGCGTTTCTGCACTGAGTCCTCCATAATGGTGCATTTGGAAGTCTTTCATTATCGGAAGTGACTAGGCCTCTGTTCGACGTTGCTATCATGGACGGAAGGCGGTTGTTCCCCTCAATCGGGTCTTGTTGTACCATTACATTTTTTCCCTTCAGTGATCAACTATTTCTGGTGTTGAACCTTAGCAGTGAGGGTGGCCCTTCTTTCTCCTGATGTTGAGCACATCCATAAGAGGACCCTCAATGTCCAGGTCAACTTGGCTAAAGTCCATGTCAAAGTCTATGGTGCCACCTTGCAGAGCCCTTTCCTTGTTGAGTGCGAGGTTCGAGCATCTTGAAAAGTAAAGATCAGCCTCTAACCTGACATTTCTCTGCAGACAACAAGAAAAATATCAGCGAGCTAAAACTTAGCGTGAATAATAATAAAATAAAGCATTTATGAAAGAAAATTTTTAGTTTATGTTGGTGAGCAAATTATTTATTTATGTATATATTTCGTTTAATTTAGTAGAATATCAAGTTTAAAAAGGAGAAAATTGAAGTGTGTAAATCAAAATTTTCATTAAATTGAGGTAATCTTATTACAAAAATTTTCAACTTGGTCACAAATGTTTGGCCAAATAGATAAACCCAGAACAATCAAAGTTTTAAAATTTCAAATCAAGGAATGTCAAGCAATGTCAAGTTATGTTGTATGTCTTTAGGTATCATCCGTTGATCAACAACATGGGTCTTTTGCCTCGGAAATCCACCAATTGTGGGCTCCTCCTGCGTAGCCCTTTCGACGATAAATGGTTCCTCCCAAGTTAGCTCGAATTTTCCACCTATCTTGCTGTGTGCAAGAATGGAATGGGTCTTTCGAGCATGAGGACAAGGTCAACAACTTTAAATGTCCTTGGGCAGACCAATTTGTCATGAGTTTGTACCATCTTTGCCTGGTAAAGTTAGAAATGTTGTTGTGCTTCAAGTCGTTTTCCCTCAAGACTCTAATTCTAAAATTCTGAATTTTACACTTTTTTTAGTTGTAAGCTGGTTGGCAACAGTGACTCTGAGAGACAACATCTGAACTTCTAATGGTAGTATGGCCTCAGACCCATACACAAGCATGTAGGGTGTGCTCTGAGTGGGAGTCCTGAATGACATCCACTAGGCCCACAAGGCTTCTAGCAATTTGTTATGACAATATCTTTTATTTTTGTTCAGTGTTCTCCTTAAAATTTGTACCAACATATTTTTTAATGCTTCAACCAATCCATTTGCTCTGGGATACTAAATTGTAGAGTATCTCCAATCTATCCCCTATCGTTTGATGAAATTGTTGATTTATGTGCTTTTAAAGGCTGTCCCATTGTCATAAATTATTCTTAGCAGTACTCCAAAATGATAGACGATTTGGCTTTTGAAGAATTAAAGGACATGTTGTGTCATAACCTCTTGTAATGGTACTACCTCTGAACATTTGGAGAAATAATCTGTAGTGCAAGTCTAAATCTGTGTATTTTTTAGGATGGAGGGTCTAGCAGACCTATTATGTTTGTGCCCCAACACTCGAATGGCCACGAGACAACGGTTGGGTGTAGCATATTTGGAGGTTGATGTAAGACCACCCCATGCACCTGACAATGGTGACATCTTCTGGCTGTATCCATGCAGTCGGACATCATTGTTGGATAATAATATTCGAGGCTCTTAATTTTCATTTTCATCTTCGGCCGTGACCGGTGAGCGCCACACAATCCGACATGTACTTCCTTGATAATGTTCTGTGCTTCTATTTTTCTTAAACATTGTAGCCACACTAGTCGAACGATCTCCTGTAGAGGAAATCACCTACTAGAGCGTATGATATAACGCATTTTATAATGTGATGAGCTTCAGATTTGTCCTCTGGTAGCTTTCCTGTATGCAAATATTTTATTAATGGCTTGCACTAATCTTAGTTGATATCTGCAATAGTAATTATCATTTCTTCTTCTTTTTCGAGCTTGTGTAGAGTTTCGAGGTTGATCTGACACAAAACTTGTCTTCCTTGTACTGTGATATCAATGGAATCCTTTGGGGGACATGCCAATTCATTTACGAGTTTTGCTAAAAATTTAGGATGGGCATTATCTCCCATAAAAATCCGGTAGAAAGTTACACTGGGGATCTATTCTAGTAGCTTCGTCATGTACTGATGGTATTCTGCTAATCTTGGTTTCAAAATCTTGTATTGTCCGGGGACTTGCTGGATGACAAGTTGTGAGTCAACATAGATGGCAATGTCTGTCATATCCTTCAAGATCTCCTACACTAATTCGGTGATTAAGGCTTCATATTATGCTTCGCTGTTGGTACATGGCTCTATCAGATGGTATGAGAACCTCAGCATACTCTTATCTGACGTGATAAAAATCAATTCAATACCTACTTTACCTGGTATTACTGTGCCTGATCCTTTGTCCTTTCTAGCTGACAAAGCTCCATCAAAGTACATTTCCCAGTGTTGTGCGCTGGAGATGTCCATTTGTAATACTTGTTCATCTAGTAACTCATCATTAAGAGGGGACCCAGTTTGAAGTGGGTGTGCAGCGAGAAAGTCTGCTAAAATCTATCCATTTATAGCATAGAGGGGCACAAAAATTATATCAAACTGCAATAAGATCATCAAGCATCTTACTAGACATCCCGAGAGTATTGCTCGGGTCATCCAATTTTGCAACAGATGAACTTTTGAAATTAGGGTAATTTTATGAGAAATCATGTAATGTTTATGCTTTTGGGTAGAAAAAATCAAAGCTAGACAATGCTTCTCAATAAGTGGATACCTTATCTCTTTTGGTATTAGGCGATGACTCAAGTAGTACAATGCATTTTATTTTCCCTCGTCATTGACTTGGGCTAAGAGGGCTCCAAGAGACTCGTCTAAGGTCGTGATATAAAGAATCAAAAGTTTCCCTGGAATAGGGGCTGCCAAAATAGGAGGTGTCATTAAATATTGCTTAACGTCCTCAAATGCCCTCTAGCATTTTTCTTCCTAAATGAATTTGGCATCCTATTTAGTTAATGTCAAGGAGGGCTGACACCTACCTGATAGATTATAAATAAAACGTCTCAGATATGTCAGCTTCCCTTGGAAGGAACGTAGTTGTTTCATGGTCTTAAGAGGTGGAATTTCCAAGATAGCTTTATTCTTATCTGGTCGATCTCGTTTTCCCAATGATGGACAATGAATCCTAGAAACTTCTTAAAGGTAATGCCAAAGGTGCAATATAAGGGATTCATTTAAAGGTCACATCGTCGTAACCATTTGAATACAATCCTCGAATCGTACAGATAGTCTATTTTTCATTTATTCTTGATGACAAATCATCCACGTAGCATTCTGCTTGACTGTGAATGAGGTTGTCAAATTTTTTTTTCATTGCACGTTGGTATGTTCCTCCGGCGTTCTTTAGGCCAAACGACATCACTGTGTAGCAGAAAGTTCTGATAGGAGTTCTGAAGGATGTAAGTGTTGCATCTTTAGGAGCCATCTTGATTTGGTTGTATAATGACGATCCATCTATAAAAGAGAAGATTTCATGGTTAGAAGTGATGTCCACCATCATTTTTTGTATCGGTAACAGAAATTCATCTTTTCAAAATGCTTTGTTCAAATCTCTGAAGTTGACACAAACATGTATTTGTCCATTTTTCTTCTTAGCTGGGACAATGTCAGCAAACCATGTGGGGTATTGCTCTTCTTTTACAAAGTTAGAGTCTAATAATTTCTTCACCTCGGCGATGACTTGCTCTTCTATTTTGAAGCATATTCTTCTTGGAGCTTGTTTCACTTCGGTCATATTTTTGTCTACCCTGAGTTTATGAACTGCAACCTCTGCTGCAGTCATGGCATCTCATCATAGCTCCATGCGAAGCAATATTTGATTTCTCTTAGCAATTTCATTAGTTATAAAGATTCTTCATTATTGAGTAAAGAAATTTTAAATTTTGGTCGAGGTTGTTCTCCTGTCTCGAGGTTAATTTCCTTCAATTCATCAATAGTTGATTTAATTTCTTCATCAAATTCTTGCGAAGCATCTTCTATCAGCTAATCAACAAAGTCTCCCTTTCTGATTCACTAGTAACAACCATACAAAATTCTGAATCATCGACCGCCAAACTGTACCAAAACTTAGGCCCTCTTTTGAGTTGGGAGTTTGACTTTTAACATTCCATAATTTTTCAAAAAGTTGTAGTTTATCTTTCGGTACTTGTTTTGGCAAGTGTCCCTGTTGAATTACCTTTTGTACACAAGGTGAAAAATAACCAAAAGGCAATTCCATTAATTCATTAGGATTATCCCCCAAGTTTACATGAATTTATAGAATAATAGAAGTATAAGCACGTAAAACTTGATCGGCTTTGAACCAGCGCTGCCGACTTCCTTGACCTCTAGACTCTCAACCTTTTGAAGGAGAATCAGAGTATGGGTAATGGTGTTCACATAGTGGATTATTCGATCATACATCGTCTCATATGCGATTTTCTCCAAATCTATTAAGGATATTTCTTACTGAGGTTTCTTCTGTTTTGTCATCATTATTTCATCTTTGAAACTGTCTTCATCACCAATGTTGATGGTTGGCCTAGTCCGTTCAACGATTAACTTGGTTTTTCCTCGTCCACGTCTCCGACCTTAACCTCAGTTGCATGAAATAAAAGAACCTCCACCAAATTGTTGCAAAAGAGTGGTGGAAGATTGCTGAAGTGGAGTTGAATGGCCTCCTCTTTGTGATTTTTCTGAATCTTCACTTTTATTTGTGATAATTTTGAGAGAGAAGACAATTTTCTTTGAAGGCACATAATAGGTGGCATCTTCATGATTACCAACTTCATGAACTAAAAATAGATGTAGATCTCCCTTTATTCAATGTTCTTGTCCCTTTTTGTAGTACATAATTCATTGGTGTAGAGAAAATGGAACCATGTTGTGTTCGTGAATCAACAGTTGACCCAGTAGAGCATTGAAAGAGGTCTCAACGTCGATGATATGAAACTTAGAGTTTGTTATTAGTTCTTCAACCTTTATAGGCAATGTAGTGGATCCAAAGGCCTCTCTCCCTTTTGGTTGAATCATCTTAGCATCATTTTATTGGTCATAAGTTCCTGAGCTTCAATATCCAAATAGGCCAATGTCTGTATACTCATCAAGTTGAGTGATGCTCTAGGATCTACTAAAACTCTGGCAACATAAATTTACCAATGTTAATGGAGATGTAGAGTGGATGATTGTGGTTACTGGTATCGAGTAGCAAATCTTCATCTGTGAAGGTTCCGAAGACTGTTCCTTCAATGAGCAAACTTCATCCAAGGATGTGCTGACCAACTGGGCTGAACAAGTCTCTAGGTCGAGTAAGGCTGTAACCAGAGACTCTCTCATCTCCTTTGATAGGATCAGAGCGGCATAGATGCTTAATTTATCAAGCAACTTCCTAATATGAGCTAGCACGTTGTAATCTACTTTGTATAATCCTCCAATTTTATCTTGGTCATGTGGTCCTTCCACTAACGGAGGTGAAGCTAGCTCTTCTCGAGTTAATATTTGTTTTCCTTTATTTGTTAGAGCTATTCTTTGGGATAACACTCTTCCACTCCTTAATTTTACTTCTATAATTTCTTCCACTTGTGATATCATCGTCGAATCTTTTACTGTTTCTTCTTTGTCAAAAAGATATAGGTTGATGGAAAGCGGTGCACCTTCGTGCTCGAGAATTGATTCCTCCCTCCCAGTGCTGTCGTAAGTGGTATCATCGATGTCTTCTTTGGTATTGTTAGCAAGTTCACCGGACCTAAGTACGATTTGAGGATCATCTTCGGAATCAAGATCGAGGCTAGATTGGTCAAAATCAATTATGTTATCACCAGAAACAGTTAAAACTTAGCCGAAATCACAATTATTATATTCATAAAACCTTAGAGGGGTAAAAAGATAATCATACAAAGTTAGGGTTTCGATGATTTTATTCCCTAAATCTGAAACAACTAATCTAGGAGAAGCAGCCCCTATCTTACCCCTTTAACATGAAGATTTTACCAGAAGATTCGTCATCGGCAAAGACAAAGAAGAGGAAGAATACCAACACTTGGCTGAAGATTTTGAACGGAGGCTTATTTTAAAGCATTCTGGATTTGGTTCAATAATTTCTTGGATGATTTGCTCCAAATTGCATTCCATCCATCTTTTCCAGGATATGCAGAAGATTGTTTTGATGCATCCTGCAATTGGTTTAGGACCCTCTTGAGCTTGTCCCAACTCGTTCTCCATCCATCTTCTCTAGTATATGGATCAATTGGAGAGACTGGCCCAGCTAAAATCATATTTATGGAATATTTTTAATGTTCTTTTAAATATTCTTTCGGCATCGTTACATTCCTTTCTTTAAGATTTTTCTCGAGTCGATCATTAAAGATTAAACATTCCTCTATAGTGTGCCCAAGCAACCTATGGTATGAGCAATAATTTTGTTGATTTTTCTTATCAACCTCTTTGGGTTTCTTTTGATTTGGTAGTCTGAACACATGTTTCTTCATAAGACTTCTGAACATCTTAGATTTTTCTTCATCTTTAAAAGAATACATCACTTTCTCTCACTTTATCAAAGATATTCTTTTATTCTCTGTTCAGGATGATCCTCCTTGAGGAGGTCGCTGGTTGGACTAACTACTCTGTTTCTGAGCATGCAGTGAAGACTGACGAGGATTTTCTGGATATATCTTCAGTAGTTGTTTTCCTTTATTGACAATTGCTATTGTTTTTGTCTTCTTTTCAAATACTCTAGTAGCCTTAGATTTCCCTTGAGAATCCATATGTTTGATTGCTTCTTGAAGACTGATGGCTTTGCTAAATAGCTTCTCGATGGATTTGATGGTGAGTCCCTTGACCATGAAAGCTATTGGCCAATGAATGCTTTTGAGTATATTCTCGATTGTGTGAAGTTCCTGTAGCTGAGTTTCACACTTCATGCTAAGATTTCTCCACCTCAATATGTAATCCACCAAAGTCTCGTAGGGCTTTTGCTTTTCCATCTTGAGCTCTCTTATAGAAACATGGTGTTGTGCTCCGGAAAATCTTTTCACAAATAATTGTTCCATCTCGTTAAATGTTTTAACTGAACTATAGGGCAAATCAGCATACAATTTGAAAGCAATCCTTGACAGGCTACTGACAAACTGTCAAAGTAGAAAATTTTCATTAATATAAAGAAATTTTAAAAGCGTGCATAGCACAAAAAATTTATATTTAATTTTCAAAATAACAAATTAAAGTCAAAAATGACATGTGAAGTGTTTAGGACCCAGTGCGGGACCAACTTAACAATGCACAATGCCCAGGCGGAACTAGTCCACCAACACACCTATTGGGGTCCAACCCCACATGAAGATTAAAATTTTTTAATAGCCTCCTGAACATCTCTATTCAAAGGTGATTGAACAAACGATCATGAAGTCCAAAAGAGTTTACCGTACTTTCCTAAGATAAAAATAGGTAAAGCATGTTAATGGAAGAAAGGTAATCTAGTTCATGAGGGACATGAACACATTACCGATGTATGAAGATAATATTTCTTGATTTAAATGGAGAGAAAAGCTAGTCCCCAACTGAGTCGCCAAAAGGTGTCGACGCTATTTTAGGTTGTGGAGTTGCCCGTTGGAAGCTGTCAGCCGCCAAAATCAAAATGTCGTCGCCC
>NEWO01000629.1:306221-321535 GCA_003013225.1 Phalaenopsis aphrodite
TAAACTCATATTTTTGATATTTTAAATGAAAGAACACTATACCTCAAACCCTATATCTATCCCGAAGGATAAATACAAGATTTGAGGATGAAGTTTGATCAAATAAACTAAGAAATATATGACGTTTGTTTAGTCTGTGAAACCGTTTTATTTACCCTGTCTAATACAAAGAATTAAATAGGGTTTATGTTAAGCTAGGATCAGACAAGCTTCCTATAAGGGCAAGCCCCTATAGTTAATTACATCTTAAATAATCGATGCCATTTAAGAAAACTCTCAATAAAAATCAGTAAATATTATCTTCAAAGACTCCAAAAGGATAGAACTTTTGAACGAGATCGGACAAACAAGGTGTGAAATGGAAATGACTCAAATTTGGAATATTTATTGTAGACTCCAAAGGAGGAATAACTAGGGGATGTCATAGATCTCAAGGGGCACCTTGGTTACTTCCCAGTCTATCCTATTGTTTGGCTTCAGTTTTAAGGAGAAATATTTAGGTGTTTCATCTTGCCAATTTTATTTTTTAGGGCTTATATTCATGTGAAACAATCTCAAAGATAGCTTGAAAGATGTGAGGGTTTAAGTCATGACTAACGACAACCTCAAAATCTTAAGATGAGTTAGGGTTTAGATTGTACAATAGAGCTGTACAAAGGCTTAAAGATAAGGTGATGATTTATGTTGCATAAGAAACTAGCTCAAAGTCCTATGCCTTATTGTTTTAGTTCTAAGAAAGGAAATTGGTTTAGCTGGGGAAGACATGTTTTGCTCTTGAAGATGGCTGTGCTGCCCACCATGCTAGCTCCAAGCTCCTCATCATGGCAAGTTTAAGTTTTCTGGTGTGTCAAGTTATGGTTTCAAATCAGACGACCCTATGGTTGTAATTCTAAAAAAAATTATAGGGGCATGTTAAAGTTTATTAGACCGACACCAGTTAGGATCCTACGGTTCCCTCGTTCTGATACCACTATTTTCTATCAATTTCAATTAGTCCAAATGAATTTACTAAACTCAACTTAATGAGTTTCATAGTTTCATTTAGACTGTTGGAAGCCTCGTTAGCAACTGTAGGTTACTTCCTCCAAGGGATTCCTGATCATCCAGTAGAGATATCTTAATTTAGTTGTAGTTGTGGTTTTTGTGATGTTTGTGATTAAATTATGAGTTGTTTTATATTTTGAATGTTGTAGCGTTTAATTTTATCTTGGTTGATTTTAGTTTTAGTTTTGATTTTATGGCTATCCTATCTATTTTGGTTTGCACGCAGGGAGACATCGTTGTTTAATATACAAGTTTTGTAAGTATAAAAGTACAATGTGGAAAGTATAGAGAAAGACGGTATTGTAAACGGTAAAAGCTTACCTGAAGAGTCTTCTTGTTCTATCACATGAAACTCAAAATGCATGTGAGGGCATTTTATGTAAAACAGAAAAATAAGGTTTTGGTGATCTACAAAAATCCTAAATCATATCTTCGTGAGCACCTATTAATTTGACTAAAGATGATTTCATTAAGCAAAACATGTTAGGTTTAGTATACCTCCGAGGTATCCAAAAGGTCGGGAGAAAGTCCTTGCTTCCCTTTCACCACGTGGTGGAAAGTCTCCAGCTCATTTAAACTTATTATGTCACTTACTAACCATCCTGTAAATACATGTAATGTTCAGTGAACATTGATGTTTCTATTATTCCTAAGAGTAGGGGAATCATCACTTGTAACTTATTTTGAGAATTATGTAGGTGAAGACCCTTAAAGGGGCAAGTTAGTGTTATTGAGACACTTAGAATTGAATTTTAAGTGATGATGATTTATTATAAAAACTTTTGAATATCATTTGAACATCAAATGAGGGAATTAAATTAATGACTTATTCACACCCAAAACCATACCCCTAAGTCTAGGATCATTTAATTTGGCACACTTCCAAATTTTTATAAACTAAGAAAATTTCAAATTTATCCTTTACTCGGAAAAAGTGAGATTGGTTTCTACAAATTAATTCATTGTGTTTCAATCATCCACATATGTTAATTAAGATCAAATGTTGCCCATTACCCTATTCTTGAAATAAGCCAAAGTGTTAATTAAGGCCAAATTTCTAAAATTACACTTTTTCCCCTAATGATCTATCACTTCATAATTTATCAAATTTAATTCAAAGTAATTTTGGAACTTTTATCCCACCTCACTCATGGGTCAATTGAAATAATAGTGGAGAAAATGTGATTTTTCCGAATTTATTTAAATTTATATAATTATTTATATGCAACAATAGGATTTTTAAAAGAAAATTACATCACTTGACCAAGGCAAAGCCTAACCACTTAAAATTTTTACTGGTGGTATACTTGGACTAAATTTCATGATGTTTTAAGTTTTATTTGAATTATTAGAATTATTTTAAATTTTGGAGTTTTAATTAATTATAAAATATTTTGAAGCTGAAATATTAAGTTTTTCATCTTTATTAAATCTCCCTAAGGTCAAGGAATCGAGAGAAACAAATCTTACATGTTTTTAGTTTTTCTTTGAATTATTAGAATTTTTTAAGTTAAAGATTAAGAAAAATTCATCTTCTAGCCTTTAAAAATTATTTTAAGCTTTAAAAATCAATATCTTCTCGTATAAAATTAGAAAAAAAATATTTCAATTGTTTCTAAGTGCTTAGGAAACAATTTAGAACATTTCCATAAATTTTACTTATTTTGTGATTTTTATTAATTTTTAATTACTTATATATTTTAAATATGCTTAAAAATGAAGTTTTAATTTTATTTACAATTTTATTTTTAGAAAAATGCTCTCCTCGCAGAGAACTCTCAAAACCAATTATTATGATTTTTTGAGTAATATTTTAATTATTAAAAATTATTTGAATGTTAAAATGGCATTTAACTTTAAAAAACATATATTTAAGTTATCAAATGAGCTCCAAATATTTTGAAAATTTTATAGGGAGTTCTCTAAACTGTAAATCACAGTCTAGAATCAAAATTAAGTCCTTCAGATGTTTTTTTCCCAAATTAATTTTCTTCGTGTTTAGGGTTTTGTGTAAATTAGGTGTGTTCTTAATGATTTAACTTATGAAAAATTTTCCAAAGGGTTTTCTAGTCACAATAAACCTTCCTAAATTTTATTGGATTTTTCTAAGCAATATTCAAATTAATATGATTAATTTATGCAAATAATACACACAAACTTTAAAAATATGGATAGATGTCTAGAGGTCTTCTCTGACGTTGGAAAATTTAGAGAATATCCCCCATGACAGACGCAACAACATGCCAAAATATCAAGTCATGGTGAAATGTCTACATGCTTGGAGAGTTAAAATACTCAAATCAGTACTTAAATAATTAAAAGTAAAATATCCATCAAATAAACTTCAAACTATTTCCACATTATTCTCCTCTCGTGAGTGAGAACTATGATATTTTTATTTTATTTTTTTTATTTTTCTACACCAAGATATAGACTTTTGAAGTTAAGGATCATTTTTTGAATTATTTAATTCCTTATTTTTCTACTTAAGCACGTAGCACCGCATCATCCTCGGCGTCTCCAAAGCTCCACGCGACATCTTTTGGTTCAGCACCGCCATCTGAGTCAGCCCGCGCTTTATGGACCACCCTTTCATCCGACGTAGTCAAAGCCCTCCATTTGATAAATGCACGATCCAACTGTTGTGGGTCATCGTCCCCAAATAGGCTAACCAGAGAACCGTTCACACTAAAACCTTAAGATCTCCATCTAAACTCAACCAAATCTCCTCAGGGTTGATCCTATCCACTCATCTAAGTGAAACAAACACAGACATACAGTAAACATGCCATTAAATCAACTCTAATTGATCGGAAAATGAAAATAGGCTCGGGAAGAAGGGGAGTTCAATAACTTTACTCTTAAAAGGGAACCTTCAATCAGAGATTCTTGCCATGTTCATGGAGGTCCAAGGAGGCTAGGGATTGAGTCTCTTGCTCTGGTGAAAGTTCTAGGCCAAGATTCGATCATGGTCGAATTTGGGTGTTAATTAAAGTATAGTGTAGGGGCTCTCTGTGAGGAGCCTTTGATGGGGCTTCTTCTCCTCTCACTGTGGTGAAGGTGTGGGTGAGTTTAATTTTATTTTTTTTGTGCTACGGAGGTGTGAAAAGTTCTTTCCTATCTCCAACAAAGTGTTGAGCTCAAAAATTGAACTCCAGCAAGAGAAATTAGGGCAAAGGAGTGGTTGGATTGCACTAAGGGGTCTTAAAGAGGATATGGGAGCAATTTAGATGGGTGTCCTTGAAAAAATTCCAGCACCTCTCTCTTGGCGGTGGAGGGGCCATTTTAAATCCATGGTCGAAGAGGGGAGCTCAGAGCCTGATCATGGGTGCAAATGTCTGCCTAGGTGGTGGGCTAAAAAGCTATAAGGTTTGATTGTAGTGAGTTAGCCCCTAAGTTTAATATTGGGTTTGATTCAAGGGTGGTGGCTCTCAGTTTTGAGGTTTTCTGGTGACTAGGCTGGCTGGCTAGGCTAGGGGAGATGATCAGGAAGTTAGGTGAGCCAGGGGGAGGCGTAATTATGATTTTGCCCTCAAGGGTTAGTCATGATGCAAGAGATATTTTGTTTAAGACCCAAATATGGGTATGAATCTTTTAATTTAGATACCCATTAGTCCGTAGCTTGCTTTTGTGGGTTTTGTATGGTTTAGTTTGGTCCAAAGGAAGGGCTTAGTGGCTGTGGTGGTCTTTAGTTGGCCAATTTGGCTTGGTTAGGTCAGTTTCTGTTGAAGGGGTCGATGTGGGTAAAAAATGATAAAGGTTGGGCTTAGGTTAGGATAACCATAATCTTGACCCCAATTGATTGATCAAAATTATGTATATGATTGTAATGAAGATTTTTTGTGAAGGATTGAAATAATTGTGAGTTTAATTGGGTGTTAAATTTAAAGGATTTTAGAATTTAGGTCACTTTAAGCATGTTGGGCTAGACTTGGGTCAAGATTGGGCTAGGCATGGGCTAGGTACAAATTTATTATTTAAAATGATCAATAGGAATGTCATGAAGAGTTTTCAACATAAATTGGGTGCCAATTTTTGGGCTAAGATAATCAATTTGGTGAAATTTTGAGGTACGACCAATTTTGAGCAAAATTGGGTTTTTTTGGACTTAGGTTAAAATTCAATGAAATTGAGGCTTCACCAAGGACAATTAAAAGTCAAGTTTGATGTGTAGGAATGTTATGAAAAGTTTTCAGCATATATTGTAGCAAATTGAGTGGTTGTGGGGTTCAATTTTGTGAGATTAAGTCATGTAGCCAAAATTAGGGGTTTGACCTAGATCAAAATTGGGCTCAAAGAATGGGCCACTAGAGAAAATTGATGGATTTGGTTTAAATTTGTCATATAGAAGGTGAATTTGAGTTTAGTATTGAAATTGGGAGAAATTGGGACTAAATTGATGGACATTTGAGGTAAATTTGGGAAAATTGAGCCTTTAAAGGCAATTTGGGGGTTTTGGTCAAAATGATCAAATTGGTCAAATTGGGTCCAATTTCGGGGTTGAAATGGGATTTGGAAACATTTGGAGTGATTTTAGATGTTTTGGGAAAGTTTGGGGTTCCACGCGTATTTTTGTAACTTTAGCAATTTTGGGGTTATATTGGTAAGTTTGGCTTTTTTGGGTAGTTTTAGGTGTTTTCAATAGATTTGAAATGATTTTTTATCAAATTTTGATATTTTGGGTGAATTTGAGAATTTTGGTAATTTTGGCCAAACTTAGGGCTCCAAAGGTATCTAGGTAATTTGAGGGATTTTTGGGCAAAAGACCATGTTGAATATTTTAGGTAGAATTGGGGAGCTAATCACCATAAATGAGCTATGGACCAATTAAAAACACCATTTGGGTCCTCTATGTACTAGTCTTGAGTAAACCCTAGTCTAGGGCTAGTGGATTTAGGGAACCATCCACATGTGTCTCCGAAAGGATCAATGGACCAAAGTTAGGAAAATTTGGGTTTAGGGATATGAGTGATTGTGAGTTAGAGTGAGTGCAAGTCAGTGCTTTAGCTCCAAACAAACACCCAAAGTCAACCTTAAGGGCAAGCAGTCCTATGGGGACTCATCTTGAGCGCCTCTATACTGATCCCACCTACTACGTGCTAGAGGATAGGACCAATATGTACAACTTCAAGTTGAGCAAGGCAGAGTGTAGAATTTCTAATGGTGAGGGTTCCTTTTCTAGTATTTTAGGAATAGTCAATAGCAAAGTCCTATGGCTAGACCTTAGGCTTCTAAAGAGGAAAACTAAACCTTAACCAAAAGTGAGGTCAACACAACTATATTCTAATCCTCTTATACTAAATATCTTAGCCTATAAAGTTAACCTTCATGACTAAAAAAATTCACTTAAGCCTTCAAAGGTATTTAAATAAAATAAAAAAATTAGTTATTTAAAGTTGAGTTCTAATATCGGAAATCATATTCAAATTAATTTTGAAAAAAAAATTTATTGAGGACAACTAAAAGTTAATTTTTCCTCCCCCAAACTTAAAATTTTCACTAAACACAATAGTTGAAATAAAAAGACAAGAAATCTAACCTTTTGTAGTTGGCTTTTGATGATTTGAAGCTATGCATGTATTATTCACAAATTTGAACTAATAGGCCTGAAACAATTTAAAGTGTTTCTACACATAATATATTAAAGATTTGCACAGTAAATGAAAATTTGAAACATAAATTTTAAATATTTACCACAAATATATAACTATTCCAATTTCAAACTAAAGGAACAAAAAATTAACGGTCATTCATCACAATCACATTAAAGTTTTAACACAGTGCAATCAAATAAAAAAATAAAAACAGATTACAAATATATTCACAAATCTAAAATAAACTACAAACACAGTACTCCACCAATCATCATCTTCTACATTTTTCGGTTCTTCATCTGGTTTGTACAAAGTATAGCGGGGACAAGTAAGAAAGATCACACCAGAGTCTTCCTTCATGAATCTAACCTGAGCTTCATGGTAAGCTATATTGTACTGAACACTTTTCCTTGGGTACCCGTCGATGTTTTCATTTCTTTCTTCCAATCCGGTAATCTGATTTTGTAGTCTCTCAATGTCACCATGTTGTATCATCAATTGCTCCATAACATCGAAAAAAGTATAGGTCCTGGAGGTATAAGGAATATCATGGCTACCACAAGGGATAAAAATGGCAGGTCCCTTGGTTAATTTGTGATTTTAAGTCAAATCTGGGCATTTCGGGTTTTGGGCACTGTCGGCGGTCTACTTAAGTTGTGGGCCAAAACTCAATGTAAATGGGTGCTGTCAACGCCCATTCTAGTGTCGTTGGCGCCAGTTCAATTCTCAGGGTCCTGAATATTTTTTTTTTTGCAATTTCAATCATTTCAAAGTAACACTTGTATCTTATTAGGCATTTTAAGCATCAAACATCATAATAAAGTTATCAACTAACATTAATTATAGACAAATAACACAAAACATCAATTTAATATATATAAAATCCAAATTACAAACATACACATTTGAGCACTAAAATACATAAGTTCATCAAACCAAACCACATAAAATTTTAGTCTCGCACTCAGCCACAATACTCTAGCTTTGAAAACTAAATATAAACACAAATCCTTAGAATAATAAGTCTGAAATCGTATAGTAAAGCACTGCAAAAACTAGGCACACCTAGTATATTAAAGTTCAAATAGTAAATACTAGATATAAAGAAAACTCACTACTCCTCATCAATATCATTGTTATCTGCTCCTCTGATATCTTCCATTAATTGGTGGTGCACGAACAAATTGTAAAAGGGACGTACTGGAATTTGTCAATTGAATCTTCAAAAATCAAAGCCTTTCTCTTCATCAAAAGTATCAAACTCTCTTCAAAACGCCCATTGTGATCAAAATGTTTCTTCATCCACCAATCCAGATGACCAAATAAATCTGAGATATTATTAATTACATTCATAAGATTTGGTACCTCTTTGTCCAATGTCTTAATCTTCTTCTGAATCAACTATGAACTTCCAGAAAGGTAGGGTAGAATTGGTTGTGCACTTTGAGATGGTTGGTCTACAATTATGCTCACATCATTTTTATCTCTAATTGCTTGGTAGTCAAACAGGTTAGTTGGGTCCCGATGCTTACAAGTAAGAAGCACTTTTTCCAAGCTTTGATATGGCACTTGTGATTTGCTGCAGAGAAGAAATATGATGGAAGGATGTCCAAACCCATATTTTGATCCATATACAATCAATCCCAAGATAGATTTCACAATTATAGTACTAATATCAATAGGCTTTCCCATTTGAATACAATAATTTAGAATCACACTTTCCTTAGTCACTTTGTTAATTTTCATAGTTGAGAGTAACTTTGCAGATATGAAGAAATGTCATTGCCTCAACACAGGATTTCATAATGTAGCAGAGTAACTTACCTATGTGTTGTCTCTTATCTCCCAATCTTCACTTTCGTCCTTCAAAAATTGATAAATCTCAATCATGTTGTCTCTCGTAGGGGAAAAATTTGTGTAAATGCAGTTTAGCACATTCTCTATCATAAAAAAGTCGTTAATCCTTGAAGAAGTAAATTGGACAAACCTGCCTATCACATAGACAACTCCTTGGTTGATTCCACGAAGATTAGCGTAAAACTCTTTCACCATAGGAACGACTACATCGATAGTAATGTAGCATAAAACTTTCTAACACCTCGGCACAATAATCTCCTCTACTCAAGTACTTGAAACATTCAAACAATGATTTTTCAAGTCTCTCTCTTTGATTACCCTTCTCTTCACCAAAACTTTGTCGAACAATCATTGTGCTTCAAAACCGATCAAATTTCTCTTATTGAAAACTCTGATCTTGAAGTTTCTAAAGAGTTTGGAAGCCATGGGATGCTAATTTGGGATCTATCCTTTTATTTTTATGGAGTTCAAGGGTCTTAAAATCAAGTTTATGCAGCTATACTGGTGAAAATCCCGCTTAAATTTGCTAGAAATCACAAATTCAAACCAAATAATATTTTTCTGGTAATCAACGTCGACGACACTGAATAGGGCAGTGTTGGCGCTCTATCCCAAAAAATTGTCCAATCTATATGCAAATGGGCGCCATCGGCACCCATTCTGACGCCTTCAGCTCCAAAGCACCGAAATGCTCTAAACTTCATTTTGTTCTGAAATGTTCCAAATTTTTTGCATGATCCATCGATTATCATTAACTTTATCTATGAGTGAGCAGGACTCAGATATATAATTGACTAATTGTAATAACAACTAAAACAAACTAAACCTTAAGAATAACTATGGGTTGTCTCCCATAGAACACTTTGTTTAACATCCTCAGCATCATAAGATTAGTTTTAATCAGGTTGACTCAACATTAAAACTTCTCTAAAACTTGGTCGAGATCCCTTAAAATAGTTTAATCTATGCCAATTAATTTTAAATATTCTTCCAGTTTTAGGATCTTCAATATCAATAACACCAAATTGATAAACTTTTATAAGAGTTAAAGGTCTTATCCCCCTAGACTTTAGTTTCCCAAGAAATAATCTCATTCTCGTATTATATAACAAAACTTTCTATCCAGGTTCAATTTTTTTTTTAATAATCTTCGGATCATGTCATATCTACAGTTTCTCATTATAAATTCTATCATTTTTGTAAGATTCATTTCTAATTTCTTCCAATTCATTAAATTGCAATAATCTTTTCTCACCAACATCCTTTAAATTGAAATTAAATTTTTTTATTGTCCAATATGCTTTATGATCCAATTCTATTGGTAAGTGACAAGTATTTCAAAAATTTAGTCTATAAGGAGACATTCCTATAAGAATTTTTTAAGAAGTTTTGTATACTCATAATACTGTATCTAAACTAATAGACCAATCTAATTTATGGGGATTTTTAGTTTTCTCCAAAACTCTTTTAATTTCACCATTAGATACCTCACCTAAACTACTAGTTTAAGGATGATAAGCGGCAGAGATTCTATGCATAATATTTTAATTTTCAACCAATCTCTGAATCAGATTATTCTTAAAATGAGATCCACCATCAGTAATGATTTCTCTCGGCATTCCATATCATGTAAAAATACTTTTCATTAAAAATTTTGAAACACTCCGAGCAGCACATTTGGGTAAATTTATTTCTTCTATCTTTTTTGATACATAGTCTACAACAATCAATATATATAAATTTTCAAATGATGGAATAAAAGGTCCAAGAAAATCTAATCCCCAAACAACAAAGATCTCAACTTCAAATCAAAATTTATAGGAATTTCATTTCTTTTAGAAATATTACATACTCTCTAACATCGATCACAATTTTTAATATATCTATTAACATCCCTAAAAAAGTAGGCCAATAGTATCTAAATTGTAAAATATTATGTGTAGTTTTATGAGTTACAAAATGTCCTCTAAATTCTGAATCATAACATCTTTGAATAATTCGTTCAATTTCTTCATAAGGCACACATCTTCTAATAATAAGATCCTCACATTGTTTTTATAAGTATGGGTCATCCCAAAAGTAAAATTTAGCATCATATATAAATTTCCTCTGTTGTTTCATTGTTAATTCAGGTGGTAAAATACTAATCACTTCATAGTTCACAATATCAGCATAACACTGTAAATTCCTTTCCTTAATATTTTAAAGATGTTCATCACGAAAGTTTCTATTATTCCCTTTTCAAAATCAAATAATTCATGTGGTTCCAGTCTAGATAAATGATCAGCTATTTCATTATCATCTCCTTTTCTATCTACAATCATAAAGTCAAATTCTTGCATTAAAAGTATCGATATGATTAATTTTGGTTTGACATCCCTCTTTTGCATTAAATATTTGATAGCTGAACGATCTATATGCACTATACATTTAGTCCCAATTAAATATGACCTAAATTTTTAAAAAGCATATAAAATAGCTACTAACTCTCTTTCAAAAGTGGTATAATTAATTTGAGCATCATTAAGAGTTTTACTAGCATAGTATATAACTTTTAATATTTTATCATGCATTTGCCCTAAAACAACTCCAATAGCATAATCATTAGCATCACACATTAGTTTGAAAGATTTCTCCCAATCAGTTGAAACAATTATAGAAGCAGTGATTAATTTTTCTTTTAATAATTCAAAGGCTTTTAAACATTCTTCATTAAAATCAAATTTCTTATCTTTTCTAAAAGTTGGCATAGAGGCTTAATGATTTTTTAAAAATATTTAATATATCCCCTGTAAAGCCAACATGTCCTAGAAAACTTCTAACCCCTCTCTGTAGTTAGAGGTGATAATGTTATGATAATTTGAATTTTTACATGGTCTACTTTCATGCCATGTTCAGAAATTTTCTGATCAAGTATAATTCCTCTTACAACCATAAATTGACAATTTTTGCAATTTAGAACTAAATTTCTTCTTTCACATAACACTAAAGCTTTTTCTAAATTATTTAAATATGTGTCAAATGAAGTTTTAAATACAAAAAGATCATCCATAAAAACTTCTATTCCATTATCATTCAGATTGCTAAAAATTGACATCATACATCTTTGAAACGTTGTAGGTGCATTACATAATCCATATGACATTCTTCAAAAAGCGAAAGCTCCATATGGGCTAGTAAATGTGGTCAGTTCTTGATCCTTAGGAGCAATAGGGATTTGGTGATAATCGATATATCCATCCAAAATGCAATAATATTTTTGCCAAGTTAATATATCCAACATTTGATCTAGAAAAGGTAAATGAAAGTGATCTTTCCTAGTGGTGGCATTTAGTTTTCTATAGTCGATACAAATTAGCCAACCAGTGACTTGTCTTGTTGGTACTATTTCATTTCCTTGAATCACATCAATGGTCACTCCTCCTTACTTAGGAACACAATGAATTAGACATACCTAAGCACTGTCTGAAATCAGATATATAATTCCAGCATCTAACCATTTTAAAATTTCCTTCGTTACTACTTCCTTCAACATTGGATTTAATCTCCTTTTTGGATTAGTTCTAGGTTTGTTTTGTTTATCTAATAAAATACTATGCATGCAGATCAAAGTACTGACTCCTGTAATATTAGTTATAGTCTAACCAAAAGCTTTTCTGTATATTTTTAATGTATCAAATAATTTTTTTTTTCTTGTAAGTCAATTAATTCCAAGGACACAATAACTAGTACTATATATAATTCACCTAAAAACACATACTTTAAATCGTTAGGGAGAATTTTCATTTCAAGTTCAGGAGGTTTTATAATAAATGGAATTAGACTTTTTATCATCATTTTCTGTACTATCCAAAAATCTCAAATCTTTCTTGAACATAATCCAGTTCCTCATTATCTATCTCATCATGATCATCTTCTATTTCATCATCATCCTTACATTTCAAATCTTCATTCTCTATTTTCTCTTCATTTTTTTTCCTTAAAATGATCATCTCTCAAATAATCATAAATTTTCATTCGAAGGCATACATCATCTTTTTCTATTAAGGGATATTTTATTGATTTTAAAATATTAAATGTTACCTCTTGATCATTAACTGTCATAGTTAATTATCATTTTTGAATATCTATCATAGCTTTTTCAGTTGCAAGGAATGGTCTTTCCAAAACAATAGGAGTTTATTTATCTTTCTTTATATCTAACACAACGAAGTTCACAGGAAACATAAGTTTATTAACCTATACTAAAACATCTTCTACAGCTCCTTTAGGATAAGTAATAGAATGATCAGCTAATTGAAGGGTTACAGAAGTGGTGGAAATTTCTCCTATTCCCAACTTTTTCAAAGTTGATAGAGGCATGAGTTAATACTGGCTCCCAAATCACATAAGGTTCTTCCAAAAAGTTTTCACCTATTACACAAGGAATAGTGAAACTACTAGTATCTTTAGGTTTTTCAGGAAGTTTTCTAAATAATTATGCTACACTCCTTGCTAAGTGCAACAGTCTTGTGATCTGTAAACTTCCTTTTCTTGTTAAGTATATCCTTCATATACTTCACATAATCCAGCATTTGTTCTAAGGCTTGAAAGAAGGGAATATTTACAATTAATTTTTTGAGAATTTCTAAAAAGTTTGAAAATCTATGACCTCTATATTGTTGTTTCAATCTCCGAGGAAATGGAATTGGTTGTCTTTCTACAATATCTTTTTCATTTTAAGCAAATATTATAAATCTGGATATATATTATCATTTCTTTTTTCAATTTCCACCTCTTTTTCAACTTCAGTTTCTTTTTGTAATTTTTTTTCCAATTCAAATTCACTACTTAATTGAATAGCTATAACATGTTCTTTACCTTGATCTTTTGCATTGATTTCAGCATTGCTAGGGAGAGTTTCTGGAGATCTATTACTAGGTAAAGTAGCAATATGCCCCAATTGAGTTTCCATTGTTTTAATTGCAGCTCCCTGACTTTACAATCAATTCCCCTGACTTTGTAATTAGTTCCCTTGACCTTGTAATTGATTTCCCATGCTTAAGACTATTTCTTCCAAAGACAATTTCTTCTCCTTAAATTGTGGGTTACTATTAAAATATGAAGGATAAGAAGGTCTATAGTTAGTGTTTCATTGGTTGTTCAAATTTTCTAATGGGTTCACTGAATTGTTCCCCCACTGCGGATTAGCGGTAGAAGTGTTATTATTATTCTAATTCAGGTTTGGGTAATTTTTCCAACTAGGATTATAATAATTCGAGTAAGGGTTGTTGGGATTATTATTTATAGCATTCAAAGTTTCATACGATGATAAAGAATCTAGTATTTGTCCTATTGAATTTTCCTTTAACACCTGAGGCGTTTGAGAATATTTCAGTTTGCACTGATCTGTTTTCTTTGAAAGAACAATAACTTAAGAAACTATCATGTTCATTGCATCAGAATCATGAATACTAGCTACCTTTTAGGATCCACCCGTTCACAGGGCCATTCAAAATTATTAGTATCCATCTCCTCTATTAAAGAATATGCCTCATTAAACTTTTTTGATGTTAATGATCCACCATCAGTGGCATCAATAATCAATCTAAGAGATCCTACTAATTCATTATATAATATTTAAATTATTAACCAATCTGTTAAAGAGTGATGTGGATATTTCCTAAGGAGATCCTTAAACTGTTCCTAAGCTTCATATATTAATTCCCATACAAACTGACAAAAAGATGTAATATTGTCTCTAAGCATAGTAGTTTTTGATGGAGGAAAATGTTTTGACAAAAATTTTTGTGATAATTCTTCCCAAGTTCTGATAGATCAAGGTGTTAATGAATTTAACCATGCCTTAGCTTTATCCCTTAGTGAAAAAGGAAAAAGTTTAAGTCTGGCGGCGTCATTTGACACTCCATCATATTTAAATGTAGCACACAATTATAGAAAACTAAAATGATGTAAATTTAAATCTTCATTTGGTGTCACACGAAATTGATTAGTTTGTACCATTTGTATAATAGTAGGCTTAAGTTCAAATGAATTAGCAATTACAATAGGATTTCAAGTAGTTAAATGAATTTCTTTTGATGTAAGGTTAGCATAATCTCTTTAAGGTCTAGGTTGATGTTCATTTTAATTTCTTTGATTATTTAAATTGTTCACCATTTTTTTTTTGAATTTTTTAATTCTCTTAAAGGTCTAGCTTCAGATCTAATACTACGCTTACAAAATCACACTAAACACTTATAAAGTAAGTATGCACACACAATGAGAAATGAAAAAATAAAGGTTTTCAAATACTATTAATTTTATTATTACCTTATTTATAACTTTCTCTAACAATGGCGCCAAAAACTTGATCATGACTTTTTAATATGCTTGGTTTTATCAAGTTGACATCACTTCTTGAATTCTTTAATCTCCAGCAACGGGATTAAAACTTGACGCGTACTTTTTATTTTTTGAATAATTTAATATCTTTTATTTAGTCACAATTATATAAATACAAGTATGCGTATCTGTCGACACTATTTTTGGTATGGGGTTTGCCCGTAAGAAGCTGTCGGTTATCAGAATTGAAATCCTGTTGCCCGCTTCGGAAGGACGTTAAAAAATTTTAGTTTTGAAAAAGATGAAGTCAAACTGACCACATAATTTTCATAGTTTAAATCAAAGAGCGCTTTACCTCAAATCCTGTTTCTATCCCGACAGATGAACACAAGAGTTGAGGGTGAGGCTCGATCAAATAAACTAAAGAAAGTTATGACATCCGTTTGGTCTGCGAAACCAATGTATTGGACGACAAGTTCCCCTATTTAATATAAG
>NEWO01000629.1:340719-350974 GCA_003013225.1 Phalaenopsis aphrodite
AAAATAGCGAATTTTTTTATTCTGGCTCATAATGTGTCAGATCGGCACATGATGCGCCAAAATCCAGAAAACTAGCGCATGATGCGCCACGGAAAACGTTTCAAGTTAAGGCGGTTTGAGGCAAATTTTTGTGTGACTTTCAAAAGGACACTTGTTCTACACACCTCTTAGATTAATTCAATGCATATAAAAACTTTGGAAGGTTCTTTTATGAAGGGTTATGTCTTTTGAATCAAATGACACATCTTTTGAATTGAAAAAAGTTAACTTTTGGAGGGATTTTTTTAGGTTATTTTGAATTCTTTTCCAAAAGAGGCAGCCCAAAATAAAAGAAAAACACTTCTCATTTGTCAAGTGTGTGGTGTGAGGCTAAGAAAAAGTGTGGTGTGAGGGAGAGAGAAAGTTGGCGAGAGTTAGAGATAGAGAGAGAAGAGGAGATTTTCTTCTACGTTTTTAAGAGAAGAGGGAAGGTGAGAGATTTATTCTTCATTACACTTCTAAAAAAGATTTGAGAATGATTTTAAAAAAAGAAAGGCTTGGAGAGAACTTTTAGAGATTTTCTTGGGAAGAATTGTGAGATAAGTTTTATTTTTATTTTTTTTGTTTTGTAAACTTGTTTTTATATATGAAATCCATGTTTTGTCGTATAATTCTCATGAATTCTTAGTCTTCTTTATCTTTCTCCCTACTTTGATATATGATTTTGTGAGGAGTAGCTTTTATTTTCTACAATTTAAAATGTTAATAATTTGTGATGATTTGAAATCCGATCTTCATTTACTTTTTGGTATAGCTAATTGAAATGTTAAAACATGTTAAGAGACATGTTCTTAAATGAGATGTGATTTCTACAATATAAGGAGAATCACATTTGACTTCATGGGAGAGTTTGTCATCCATGGGATTAAGTGCAAAAAAATAAGGAAATATACTTTGTTAGAGGCAAAATTAGAGAATTTAATGAGACAGATTAAAATCCTAAATTTGTTCAATTTGATTAGAAACTATTGCAAGATTGTTAGCCCTCAAATGAGGGAGTAGTGGGAGCTCTAGAGTGGCTGTCGGTATCCTCGCAGCCTAACCACGTAGTTAAGGACAAAACTCTCCATTAATCATTGTTCTTTATAGTACTTGGAATAGGGTTAGGAATATCATTGCTCCTATTTGTCATAAAATAGTTTTTATATATATTTTCAAATGATTTCAATTTTATAAGACCTGATGCTCCTATTTAGTTTTATTTCTATATTTTTAGATTATAAAATAATTTTCATAATTTACTTTTAAGATTTTTCAACTTCCCTATGGGATCGATATCTAGGACTCAATTAGAGCTCTTTATTAAGTGATATGTATACTTGCATTGATTTTAGAGGGGATTTTACTGTTTAAAAAGAGTTTTAAAAGATAAATTATTTTCATAAAAAAAATTTTTTGTTGGAATTACATTGCATATGTATTATATATTTGTCGTGTGTAAGTTTGTAATAATGACAAATATTTGCAAAATTTTCACACTAAATCTTCCCCTCGCATCAAGTTTTTGGCGCCGTTGCTGGGGAAGTAACGAAAAATATTAATATTTTATTTTATTTTATTTCAGAAAAAAATAAATAATATAAAAAAAGAGTGTTTGTAGTTTTGTTTGAACATTTTCTTTTTTAAGTGTTTTACTTGCCTTTTATTATTTGCTTTATTTTATTTACGCGTAGTGTAAGATCTGAAAATTTAGTACCTTACGATTTTGAACTAGAAAGAATTGTTAGAAAAATCCAAAAACAACAGAAAGAAAAAGATCATTTTAGTAAAATGGCTTATAATTTAAACAATGCTTGAAATGAAAATAAAAATCATCAGAGACCCTTAATAGATTATGTTGATCCAACAATGGATGAAATTCATTTAAGTATACCAAACCCTGCTATAGCTGCCAGTTCATTTGAGTTTAAACCTGTTATTATCCAAATAGTACAAAACAACCTGTTTGGAGGAACACCAACTGAGGATCCTAACTTACACCACACTAATTTTATAGAATTGTGTGCTACATTTAAATATGATGTAGTATCAAATGATGGTGTCATACTTAGAATTTTTCTTTTTTCACTAAGGGATAAAGCTAAAATATGGTTAAACTTGTTAGCACCTAGATCTATCAGAACATGGGGAGATTTATCACAAAAATTCTTATATAAATATTTCCAACCTTCAAAAACTACTAAGCTTAGAAATGATATCACATCTTTTTGTCAGTTTGAAGTTGAATCAATTTATGAAGCCTGAGAAAGATTTCAGTATCTCCGTTGAAAGTGTTCACACCATGCATTGTAAGATTGGTTAATAAGTCAAACTTTTTATAATGGGTTGGTTGGATCTTTTTGATTAATAATAGACGTTGTTGTTCGTGGATCATTAATGTCAAAATTATTTGAGGAAACATATTCAATATTTGAAGAGATGGCTACTAATAATTTTCAATGGATCTCTGGAATGACAAATTCAAAAAGAGTAGCGAGTTTTCATGATTCTAATGCAATATCTATTTTAGTTGCCCAAATAGCTACTATATCAAACAAGATAGATCAATATGGTATGAACTATTTTTTGACAGCACCTGTACTTAAGGAAAACTCATTGGCATAAATAATAGAATCTTAATCTTCTTAAGAGACTTTAAATGCAATAAATAGGCGTTCTAATAACCCTTATGCCAATTATTGTAATCCTGGATGGAAGAATCATCCAAATTTTAGTTGGAGTAACAATAACTCTAATGTTACAAATCAGCACTAGGGAAATAGTACTTCGAACCCTCTTGGGAAACTCCAACAATCAAGCTTATAAACCTTATTATACCCAAGGATTTAATAGTTTGCCCAGTAAGGAGAAAATCTATCCATATAAAAATTGATATTGCAAAATGGGTAGTCAATTACAAGGTCAAGGAGCTGCAATCAGAAACATGGAAAATCAATTGGGATGTATTGCTACCGTATCTAGCAATAGACCTTTAGGAACATTGCCTAGTAATGTTGAAGTAAATATTTAAGATATAAAAAGAGAAAATTAAAGCTATTCAACTGAGAAGTGGAAAAGAGTTAGGAGATAGATTTCAAAAAGAAGTTGAAGTTGAAAATGATGAGGTGAAAAATAAAAAATTTGGTGAAGATTTTGATTTTGACGTAGAATGTTCAATTAAACCAATGAAAATCTTGATAGGAATTTAACATTTCTCCAAAATATGCATACTTCAAACATTCCCAGTCTTATTCTATGTGACAAGAATTTAATTCCAACAATTGAGAAACCTTCTGAACTAGAACAACACTTCCTACACGTTTGAAGTATGCATATTTTGGAGATTTATCTTCATTGCCTATTATAGTATCCTTAGAATTAACTGATACGCAAGAAAAATAGTTATTAGAAATTTTAAAAGGATATAAAACCATTTGGATGCACAATAGCTGATATTAAAGGAATCAAACCTTCAATTTGTATTCATAGAATCTTATTAGAGGATCACATGAACTTTAAGATGATATATAAAGGAGATTAAATTCTATGATGAAAGAAGTTGTGAATAAAAAGGTTTTAAAATGTTTAGATGCTAGTGATTATGCAATATGAGCTGTTTTGGGGCAGAATTATGATAAGCTTTTTAAAGTTATATACTATGCTAGTAAGACTCTTAATGATATTCATTTTAATTACACCACCACTAAAAAATTGTTATTAGTCATTGTGTATGCTTTTGATAAGTTTAGGTCATATCTAATTAGAGCTAAATGTGTTGTGCATACTAATCATTTGGCTATTAAATATTTGATGCAAAAGAAGGATGTTAAACATTGATTAATAAAATGTGTACTTCTTATGGAAGAATTTGATTTTGTAATACTTGATGGGAAACAGACTGATAATCAAATTTTTGATCATCTATCTAGGCTAGAACAAGAAGAAATACTTGACTTGGAGAGAGAAATTAATGAAACTTTTCTTGATAAACAACTTTATGCTGTAAAAAAATGGGAAATAACGTGGTATGCTGATATTATAAATTATATTATTAGCGGTATTTTACCTTATGGTGTGATAAAACAATAGAAAAAGAAATTCATTTATGATGCAAAATCATATTTTTGGGATGATCCTTATTTATATAAAGAATGAAAAGATTTAGTAATAAGACATTTTGGGAATAAATTCTGAATATCATAAAAAATGTAATGATTCTGGATTTGGAAGACATTTTGGGAATGATAGAACTGTTCATAAAATTTTATAATATGGGTTTTATTGGCCTACTTTATTTAGAGATGTTAATATATTTATAAAAACATGTGATCGATGTCAGCGAGTAGGTAATATTTTAAAAAGAAATGAAATGCCTCTAAATTTTAATTTTGAAATTAAAATTTTTGATGCATGGGGATTGAATTTTATTGGACCATTTATACCTTCATTCAAAAATATATACATATTTATTTTAGTGGATTACATTTCAAAATGGATTGAAGCAATCACTGTACCTCGATGTGATGCTCAGAGTGTTTCAAATTTTTTAATTAAAAATATTTTTACAAGATATGGAATGCCAAGAGTATTCATTACTGATGGAGGTTCTCACTTTGGAAATGCAGCAATTGCAAGATTGGTGGAAAAATATAATATAATGCATAGAATTGCAACTCCTTTTCATCCCCTTATCACCCCCAGGCTAGTGGTTTAGCAGAAGTACCTAAACGTGAAATTAAGATAATTTTAGAAAACAGTGTTAATCCTAATAAAATGGATTGGTCTACTAGATTAGATATTGCATTATAGGCATACATGATAGCCCAAAAGTCACCTTTATGAATGTCCCCATATAAATTAATTATTGGGAAGAATTGTCACTTGCCAGTTGAATTTGAACCTAAAGCTTATTGGGCGATAAAAGAATTCAATTTCAATTTGAATAATGGTGGTGAGGAAAGATTATTGCAATTGAATGAGCTTAAGGAAATTAGGAATGAATCTTACGATAATGCGAGCATTTATAAGGAAAAGATAAAAGAATGACATCATCAAAAGATAATAAAAAGAGAATTTGAACCTAAACATAAAGTTTTATTATATAATATATGATTGAAATTATTTCTTAGAAAATTGAAGTCTAAGTGGAAAATACTATTTAGAGTTATAAAAGTTTTATTATATAATATATGATTGAAATTATTTCTTAGAAAATTGAAGTCTAAGTGGAAAATTGAAGTCTAAGTCTATGGGGCGGTTAATATTGATGACCCGAAGAGTGAAAGAATATTTAAAGTGAATGGGTACAAACTGAAATTTTATTTTCATGGTCAAAGACCAGCTTTTATAGAGATTGCAATGTTGAGTCACCTAGAATAAGACTGGGAATGTCGGTCTGTAAAATTAAACGAAGTGTTTTCTAGAAGACAACCCATATTTATTATTGTTTATTTTGCTTTTGAGTTTGTTTTGTTTCAAATATTTTATGTATATTTATGTGTAGTTCTTTATGTAGTCCATGTATTTGATAAAATATTTAAAAACATCTTTATTTGCCTAATTTTATGGAAAAATTGAGAATTTATTGGATCAAAATTGAAATAGCAACAATTTTGGAACCAGCATATGATGCGCCAGATTGGCACATGAAGCACCAAATTCCAGAGAGCTGGCGCATGATGTGCTAGATTGTCGCATGATGCATCGCATGCCCGAAAATGATTTAAAACATGTTAAATAGCAATTTTTGGTGATTTTTGGCGGTTTCTTCTCCATATAACTCCTAAAAACCGAATCCAAACAAAATTTTAGGGGGGAAAATGAGGGAAGACATACCACTTTTCAAATCCTATGGCTTCCCACTCTAAAAACTCTGCTAAATTTAGAATTTTTAACCGGAGAAAGTTTGTCAGTTTTGATGCGCAGAAGTTACATGATCAAGTGCTAGTGAAGAAGAAGCTTATCAAAGAAAGGGGAAATGTGAATCAAGGATTCAACACGTCAAATACTCAAGTAGAAGAGACTATTTTGCGGAGGCATTTGGAAGTACTTTGTACATTATTACCGTTATTATTGTTTATGTAGTAAAAGATCTTTTTGCAAATCTTCAAGGGATCAACCAAGGAATGATTTATGTGCGAGGCAGGTTTGTGCAGTTTACTCCTTAAAAAACAAATGAGATGTATATGATTGAGAATGTGTCTATCTGACATTATGCAAATTTGTCCCCTATAAGAGATAATTTCAATGAACTTTATTGCTACTTTATGGATGGAGATGCAACTTGGGAGGCTAGAGATGATGGAAATGTAAGTTTTCCCTCATCATTTTTAAATCTAGTTTTAAATGCCTGAAACTTCTTCATTTCAACAAAATTACTGCATACTATGAAGATTAGTAAGGTAAGAAAGGAGAGCGCTACTTTAAATTATTGCATTAAAACCGGAAAGCCTATTAAGGTTGTAGTTATTACTGTGAAATCAGTTTTGGCTTTGATTGTCAATGGATATGTAACTGGACTTGGACATCCATCCATAAGTTTCCTACTGTGTAGTCAAGCGCAAGTACCTTATGAAAGTTGGGAAAAAGTGTTTCTTCCTTGGAAGCCGATGGATCCAGAACGGGAGATTAAAATATTGGTTCAAGGATATTGGATGAAGGATCTCATAATTCATCACATGTTCAGCCTTACTATAGCTCGAGTGCAACTATATTGGAACGGGAGATTAAAATAATAGATTTTGTTGATGGATTAAGGATCTCATAATTTATCACTTGTTCAGCCTTACTATAGCTCGAGTGCACTTTTGAAGAAGTTTAAAAAGACTGAAAAAGAGGTGCAGAATCTCATGCTTGTGATTAGGAATATTACTGAAATAGTGAATCATCTAGAATGGAGACTAAAGGAACATTTTGAACATACCAGGTGTTTTGAAGATGGTTTGGTATGAATGTTCAAGAAACATGGTTGGATTGAGGAGGAAAACTCAACTGATGAATTTCCATTTCGTGCCTTCTATAACTTGTATGTGTACTACCAATCTATGGGAGATATCCAGAACTCGAGGTTCACTAATGAAGAAGACATCCTAGTTAGGGGTAAAAAAGTTGCATTTACTGTTGATCGGATCAAAACTTTTTATGGTTTGAGGGGTGTATTTTTTTATGAATATGTTGCATTCTTGATGACTGATTCATCACTTGATGAAGTGATTGTATTTTTGACTGATAGAGGAGGGGAGTGAAAGATTAAGAAGAACAATAGTCATGACTATTCAGTCAAAAGTATGACACCACTTCATTTTCTGCAAGACTGTTGCTAACAAATCATTTGACCGATGTTACAAATAATAGAGTTGTACTAAACTATTGCATTCTGAACATGAAGGCAGTAGATGTTGGAGCACTTATAGTTTAGCAAGCTCGAAGTATAGTTGGTAGTTCTACTACTAGTGGCTTGGGATACCCTGCCTTGATTTTCACTCTTTGTGAACAATCAGGAGTAGAATCTAACAAAAATGAAGAAAGATTACAGCCACAGAATCTGACTGGGAGGCATATGATTCAAAGAGTACAATCTTTTGTTGAATCTAGAGATGAAATAAAGGATAGGCCCTCTACATCTACTGCAGAGGCATCTACTTCTCAATCTGCATCACTTGAAAGTATTATGGACCAACTGATGATTCAACAACTAGACATAGTTAATATTCAAACTCAGTTTGTAGAGATAAGAGAAAGAAATGCTTATAATGATGAATATCAGCAGAGGAGAGTTCAACATGATATTGATTTTTAAAATGTTATGGTAAGACATCTTAGGGGTGAATCTAATGGGGACTTTCTTACTTGCCCAAGTTTCACTCCTTATGATCCTTTTCATGATGATGATGAAGAAGAAGAAAAAGATTTTGATAATGATGAGGAAGAAGATGAGGATAGATTTTTAAGAGTTTAGTTTAGTGTATTTTGATGTTTTCTTGCTATTTGTGATTGTATTGTGATGAACTTTTATTTAAAACTTGTTATAGTAAAAACTTTTATGTTGTGTGTGAAGTGAATCTGTAAAGTAACTATAGACTTTCACTTTTTCTATAGTTTTAGTATTTTCAGTTTAGTTTCAGTTTTTGTATATCTATTTTTAATTCTCGGCAAGTTCTTTAGAATATCTTATGTTTTATTTAAAGTTTTAAAGTCTGCATGTAGTTTTACAGTTATACCAAAGCCCATTTTCATAGTCAGAAATCCTCTACAGGTCACTTTTTATTTTCAAGCATTTGTTGCTTTTTTCACCAACTAAATTTTATACTAAAAATATTTTTAAAATAAGTTAAAAAGTTAAGTTTAGGGAAAGAAAATTTTATTTTGAAAAGAAGTAAACTAAATTTTATTTGTCCTCAATTAACTATATTTTAAAAATTAATTTAACATTGCCTGGGTTATTAAGCTTTAACTTTAAATGATTGTACTTTTATTTATAAATATTGTGGTAAATTTAGATAAAGTATTTTTAAAAATGAAGGTCAATATTCTAAGGTTAAAGATATTTGGTATGATAGGATAAGACTATTTTTTTCTTTTTAAATTTAAGAAAATTGTATTTCTAAAGTGTTAAGAATTTTAGAGTTTCATGTAAGAAGAAAAGAATGAGACTTTATGAAAAATCATAAACTGATATAAATTTATAAAGTGAAGAAAGTTATAGAGTTTTGACTTTAAGAAGAGGATTGTAAAGTTCAAAATTATTAAATGTTATCTAGATATAGCAATCCTCTGTAGAAAAGAAAAAGGAAATGAAAAGAAAGGGTTGAAAAGATCCTAAGAGAAAAGAAAAAAAAGGTGAAAGAAAAAGAAAGAGAAAGAAAAAATATATAAATGAGGAGAAACTTGAGGAGATGTCTAATAAAAAATTGGCTTCATTTGAATCAACTTAAGGAAGGAGCTATAGTACATTTTTTAAACTTATATTGGAGTATTAGGAGCATTCCTTGTATAGTTTTCGTAAAGTTCTTTTTCATATGAATTTTCTAAATGACCTTAATATGACATATTTCAATTCTTCTTGAAATGAATAGAGATTTAGAAATCATTAATTTGATTAATAAATATTCCTAGACTAAGAATTTGAGTGTAAGTTATTAAAAGTTTTCTTCCTTAAATTTTGCTACTCTATTTATTAAACAAAAGTATATAAGTTATAAGTTAATCTCTATCCTAAGTCATAAGTTCTTATGTAATAAAAGTGTCACTTGAGGACAAGTAATATTTATGTTTGGGGGATTTTGACACACTAAAATAATATGTTATTTTAAATACTTATTTTTGGTGATATTCCACTTTGAAGAAGAGTATTTTTGTATTTTTGTTGCAGGTATATCATTTTTAGGCATTTGGAGCAAAAAAAGAAAAAGAAAATGAAATTTGGAGCCAAAACAGAGAATTTGGTGATTCTAGCCCAAGATGCGCCAGAACAGTGCATGACGCGCCAAAATCCAGAGAGCTGGCGCATGATGTGTCAGATTGGCAAATGATGTTTCAGGGACAAATTTTTTAAACTAAGGCAGTTTGAGGAAAATTTTTGTCCGAATTTCAAAAGGACCCTTTTTCTACACACCTTTTGGAGTAATTCAATGCATCTACATACTTTCGAAGGTTCTTTTATGAAAGGATATGTCTATTCAATCAAATGTCACATCTTTTAAATTCAAAAGGCTTGACATTTGGAGGGAATTTTTTTTTCTTTTCCAAAGGAGGCAGCCCAAAATAAAAGCAGAACACTTCTCATTTATCAAGTTTGTGGCATGGGGAGAGAAAAAGTGTGGTGTGAGGGAGAGAGAAAGTGGGTGAGAGTTAGAGATAGAGAGAGAAGAGGATATTTTCGTTTAAGGATGTAAGAGGAGATGGAAGGTGGAGATTTCCTCTTCATTACAATTATAAGAGTAAATTGGGAGTGATTGTAAAAAGAGAAAGACTTTGAGAGAACTTCAACTAATTTGGGTGGGAAGGATTGTGAGATAAGTTGTATTTTTCTTTCTTTTATTTTGTAAACTTGTTTTTATATAAGAAATCCATGTTTTGTTGTATCCTTCTCATAAGGTTGTAAGAGATAGAGAGAGAAGAGGAGATTTTCTCATAGGGTAGTAAGAGGAGAGGGAAGGTGAGAGATTTCTTCTTCATTACAATTCTAAGAGTAAATTAAGAGTGATTGTAAAGAAAGAAAGACTTGGAGAGAACTTGT
>NEWO01000629.1:367359-378295 GCA_003013225.1 Phalaenopsis aphrodite
GACAGGAAGTTTTATTATATAATACAAGATTGAAATTATTTCCTGGAAAATTGAAGTCTAGGTGAAAATGGTCATTCAGAGTTATAAAAGTTTATCCTTTTGGGGTAGTTAATATTGAAGACCCTAAGACTGGAAGAATATTTAAAGTGAATGAATAAGCTTAGATTGAAATCATATTTTGATGGACAAAGACCAACATTTAAAGATAATATAATGTTTGGTCAACCAGAATAAAAAAGTGCATGTCGGGCTGACTACATTAAATCAAGAACTTCTTGGGAGGCAACCCATATTTATCGTTGTTTAGTTTGCTTTTAAGTTTGTTTTGTTTGAAATATTTCACATACATTTATGTTTAAGTCTTTATGTAGTCTATGTATATGATAAAATATTTAGAAACTTCTTTATTTACCTAATTTTGTTAAAAAATTGAGAATTTAAGGAATCAAAATTGAAATGGTGAAGTTTTTGGAACTGGCGCATGGTACGCTGTATTGGAGCATGATGCACCTAATTCCAAAGAGCTGTTGCATGATGCATCAAATTGGCGCATGATGTGTTGCGGTACCAAAAATAATTAAAGGGTGTCAAATGGCAATTATTGGTTGTTTTTGGCAGTTTATTCTCATTATAACTCCTAAAAACAGACTCCAAAACATATTTTAGAGTGGAAATAAAGGAAAAGTTACCACTTCTCAAATCCTATGGCTTCCCACTCTAAAAACTCTATTAGATTTGGAATTTTCAACAAGAGAAAGTTCAATAGTTTTGATGCATAGAAGTCACATGATCGAGTTCTAGTGAAGAAGAGGCTTATCAAAGAAAGGATATTTGTGAATCAAGTATTCAACATGTCGAATACTCGAGTAGAAGAGAGTATTGCGCAGAGGGGTTGGGAAGTGCTTTGCTACACTACTGCCACTATTATTGTTACTGTAGTAAAAGAATTTTCTGTAAATCTTCATGGGATCAACCAAGGAATGATCTATGTGTGAGGCAGGTTTATTTAGTTCACTCCTTCAAGAATAAACGAGATGATTATGATTAAGAATGTGTCTATCTGCCATTAAGTTAATTTTGCCCCTACGAGAGATATATGAATGAACTCTATCACTACCTTATGGATGAAGATGAGAATTGAGAGGCCAGAGATGATGGGAATGTAAGCTTTCCCTCATCTTTTTTAAATCTAGTTTCAAAATCTTGGAACGTATTCATTGTAACAATATTTTTTCCTACCATGAAAATTAGTAAGGTAACTAAAGGGAGTGTCATTCTGAACTATAGTATTCAAAATGAAAAACTTATTGATGTTGGAGCTATTATTGTAAAATTGATTTTGGGTTTGATTGTCAATGGATCTGTAACTAGACTTGGACATCCATCAACTATTTTTCTACTATGCAGTCAATTTCAAGTACCTTATGAAAGTTGGGAAAAAGTGCTTCTCCTTGGAAGCCGATGGATCCAAAATTTTATTGCAACTATATTAAAATCGGAGATTAAAATTATATGAAAGTTTTGATGGATGAAGATCTTAGAATTCATCACCTATTCAGCCCTCCTACAACTCGAATGCACTTTGAAGAAGCTCAAGAAGATTTAAGAAGATGTGCAAAATCTCATGCATGTGATTGACATTATATTACATATTGTTTACATATCTCTCGTGTGTAATTTTGTAATATTGAAAAATATTTACAAAATTTTCACATTAAGTCTACACCCACATAAGATACCCTGCAAAAGAGAAAGAGATTAAATTTTCAGAATGGATATTAATTAATATCTAAGCCATGAATATTTCAGAAAGACATTTGAAAAAGAATTTGAAAACGAATTTATGAAATATCAAGATGAGGATAAAATTCAAGATGAATCTACGGAAGTGAGTAAAAAAAAATTGGATTTTGTTCAAGAAAAAATTGAAATGTTAGATCCTACAGAAAGTAATAAGAATTTGATTTCTTCTATTGAGAAACCTCTTGAACTAGAACTAAAATCACTTCCAACACATTTAAGTATGCATTATAAGGAGATTTATCTACATTACCTGTCATAATATTCCCAGAATTAACTTATGAGCAAGAACAACAATTGTTTAGAGCTTTGAGAAGATCTAAAAACGAATTTGGATGGACATTGGCTGATATTAAAGAAATCAGTCCTTCAATTTGTATGTAAATAATTATATTGGAAGATCAACAAGATTGAAGAGCTGATCCTCAAAGGATATTAAATTCTATGATGAAAGAAGTTATAAAGAAAGAAATTTTAAAATTGATAAATGATGGAATAATATATCATATTTCACACAATGCTTGGGTATGTTCAATTCACTGAATACCAAAGAAAGGAGGTGTGACTGTGGTGTTAAATGAGAATAATGAATTAAAATCAACAAGGCAAGCCACTGGATGGAGAATCTGCATAGACTATAGAAAATTAAATTCTACCACTAGAAAGGATCATTTTTCCTTACCCTTTTTGGACCAAATGTTGGATAGGCTGGCTGGCCACAGATATTTTTGTTTTCTAGATTTATATACTAGTTATCATCAAATATCTATAGCTCTAGATGATCAGAGGAAAACAACATTTACTAGTCCTTATGGAACTTTTGCTTTTCAGCGAATGCCCTTTGGATTATGTATTGTGCCCGTAACATTTCAAAGATGTATAATCACAATTTTGAGTGATTTAATTGAGTAAGGGATTAAAGTCTTTATGGATGATTTTTTTGTGTTTGGAACTTCTTTTGAAATATGTTTAAATCATTTAGAGAATATTCTTGAAAGATGTGAAAAGACTAATCTCATATTGAACTGGGAAAATATCAATTTATGATTGCAGGAGGAATTGTGCTTGGACATAAAATTTTGAAAAATGGCATGGAAGTAGATCTTGATGGATAAGTTTGATTTTGAAATAGTTAATAGGAAAGGGATTGATAATCAAATGGTTGATCATCCATCTAGGCTTGAACAAGAAAAGTTACTTGTCATGGAAAAAGAAATTATCGAAGCATTTCCTGTTAAACAACTCTATTCAGTAAAAGGATAGGAAATACTTTGGTATGTTGATATTATAAATTATATTATCATTAGTATTTTACCATATGGATTAACAAAATAATAGGAAAAGAAATTCATTCACGATGCAAAGTCTTATTATTGGGAAGACCCCTATTTACATAAACAATGAACAGATTTAGTGATAAGATGATGTGTGCGTTACAAATAAATTCAAGAAATTATTTATAAATGTCATGATTCTGAATTTGTAGGTCAGTTTGGGAATGATAGACTGTTCATAAAATTTTACATTCTGGATTTTATTGTCCTACTCTATTTAAAGGTGTAAATATATATATAAAAACATGTGATCGATGTTAGAGAGTAGGTAATATTTCAAACATAAATGAAATGCCTCTAAATTTTAATTTGGAAATTGAAATTTTTATGCAAGGGGATTGGATTTTATGGGACCATTTATACCATCATTTGGAGATATATATATATATATATATATATATATATATATATATATATATATATATATATATTATAAAAAGAGCAACTCGTGACTCCTTACGTGTTAATCTTCAAAAAGGTTACATATTTGGGTGGGACGGTGGATCCCCATCTATAAACCAAAAAATTACATATTAAGCTTAGGAGTTCCAGAGTCCACGGTACAACGCTACGCCAAAAAGTAAGAAAAACACCAAAAGTTCTATCGAACCCAAAATACAAAAGACCCAAAACAAAAATGCTTCAAGTAGCTCCAGCCAATCATATCGTACGCCAAAAGAAACTTACACCATCTGGAAGACACTGCAACAAAAACTTATAAAAGATGACCTGCAGCCAGAAAAACCTCAAAAAGTGCCAGAAAAGCATCAGCAAGATAACATAAGGGATCAGAAGGAAATCGAGCCAAAAATACATAAAACCATGTAGGAGAGTTAGCTTAAAGATAGTACTTCCTGTAGATATTCCAGCTCCGGAAACATAGAAATATCCAAATAAATTAAAGGTGGTAAGGATGTAAAAAACACCACCCAACAAGTTCATAATACCATCCATTCTTTTATCAAGCTCCCACAAAATTGAAATGAAAAAAATACCATATAAATTAAAGATAGTAGAAAATAATTCATTAAGCGCACCATCCAACAATTCAAATATACCAACCATTTTTTGCCTAAGCCTCTGGGTAATAAACAATACCCAAATAAAATAAAAGTGGTAAAAAGTAATTTATAGAGAAGCCACCAAGCAAGTCCCAGATTCCAGCAATCCAAAGTAAGAAGCAAAATCATAGAAAAAATGGTAGTAAAAATGTAAATGAAAGGGAAAAACCATCGAACAAAACCAAATACCAGGCAGGCCTGACCCTGCTATAGGAAAATAGCAATAGCTAAATAAGCTAAAGGTGGTAAGGATGTAAAAACACCGCCCAGTAAGTCCACACTACTATCCATGCTTTGACCAAGCTTCCACCAAATTGCAAGAAACAAATGACCACATAAATTAAAAGTGGTAGAGTGTAAATCATTAAGAGAACCTTGCAGCAAATCCAATCAACTAGCCAGTTTTGACAAAGATTCCAGATAAATTGCAATAACCAAATATAGTAAAGGTGGTAAAGAGGCCACCAAGCAAGTCCTGGATTCCACCATCCATCAAAACAGAAATATAAAAGAAAAAAAGTGTTAATTCCACCAAATCTAAAAATAAATTGAAATAGACCAAAATTAACATCTAAAAAAAGGAGAGTCAAGCAAATTGCCTTTCAAAAGAGTGCAAAGATGCGGAATGAAGAAAGTGCCACAGCTAACCTCAGAGGAATTCCAGGCCAAACGAGCTAACCAATTAGCTGGATAGTTACCCTCTCTATATATGAGTGACTAATGAAAAATGAACTTGTATCTTTGGATATAATCACGAATTCTATTCATGTTGGCAAGCAAATCCCATCGAGACGTAGTGCTATTGTAAACCTCATCAATAAGCATTTGAGAATTTGTCTCAAAAATGATTTTTTGTAAAATTAAGCCTAGCCCCAACCTGTATAGCTAAGAGGAAAGCCCAACTTTCTGCCTCCAAAGGAGAGGCAACACAAATCAAAGAGGCAAAAAAGTATAAACACTATCCAAAATGATTCCAAAAGATCCCACCCGCACCTGCCGTGCTGGAGATCCAACTGTCATCCAATTTAAATTTAACCCAGTCCAAAAATGAGGGCTGCCATCTGAAGATGGCCATCCCAACCACTTTAGACTGCATAATATCACCCGACAGAGAAAGGAATGACAGGCCCATTTGAAGTGAGCAAGTATATTAGAAAGAGTAATATGAGGAGCAGACAGATTATTATAATACTTAGCCCCATTTCTAGCCATCCAGATGAACCAAAGAAACACAAGAGGGTACCACCGCAATTTTTTATTGACGGACATAGCAATTTTCCAAGTATTTAGATAATCTTCAACAGCAAAGGAGCAAGGCCATTTTAAGTTGAAATGGTTACCCAACATATTCCAAATATGAGCAGCATAAGGACATAAAAAAAATAGATGAGCAACCGTTTTGGAGTCCTTTTTACATAAATAACATTGGGACACCACTTTTAAACCTTTAAGTTTCAAAATATCATCCTAAGGCAAAAAATTAAGAAAAAATCTCCATAAGAAAAAAGAGATAGAAGGAGAAATAAGCTTGTTCCAGATTGCATGACTCCACCTCCACATGTTATAGGGATAAATATTAGTCTAAAGCATTTTGGTGGGGGATAAAACAACAGTCAATTTCCATAAAGGATAATCCTTCATATTATCCTTTATGAGAAGTTTAGTAATCTTAGTAGCCTCAAGAGGACCAAAAAGATCATTTAATTTATTGACATCCCAATTTCCTTGAAACCAAAGATCTGAAAGAATTAAATCATGCGGGGTTCCCGAAGGCAACACAAGATTGTCACCCAACCTCCATTGATCATGCCAAATTGAGATATTGCTCTCACCGACATCCCAAAAAATTAAATTACTTGCTAAAGTTCTTGCGTTTAGCATCGCTTTCCAAATTCTAGAGTCACCCACCTTACATTGGGCAATGGTCAGATGATGATAAGAGAAATATTTGTGAAAGAGGATACATATATATATATATATATATATATACATACAGGATGCTGGCGGCTGGGGAGTTTGCTCTGCTAGGGTTTCTGGCAGGATGATGGAGTGTAGCTGCTGCTGCTTGTTGGTGGTTGTAGTGTTCTTTACTGTTTATGCTTTTTCTTCCTTGGCACCGTTTCTTTGGGGGTTGTTGCTTCTTTCCCTGCTAACTCTAGTGGCACTGTTCGATTGGTTTCTTATTCTTTTGTCCCTTTACTGGTTTTTTGAGGCTTCTTTCCTTGCTGAACTCCCTTTGGGGAGGAAAACTCCACTGGTCCCTTTTGCAGCTGTCTTCTTAGTTATTAGAAGTGACTAGCTTCTTTGGGAGAAACTTTCTTAGGTTTCACTGTTTACTTCTAGATCGACTTTACTGACTGGTTAAATCATAACCTGCTTGCTTTGGAAGGGTGATGGCATCCCCCATTGATATGACAAAAGCAACCTATGCTGGAGTGATGGGGAAATCCACTGGCTCATTACAAGATTTTGACCTTCTAATATTCCTACTAGCATTCCATGATACTGCTGCCGGAAAAGGAAGCAGTCCTTGTATTCACCTTCTGGGAACTAAAGAGGGTGAAACAGCTGTGTATTTCACTACTAAAAAAATTGAGGCTTTAAGAGAAGAGGTTAAGTTCACTCTAGTGGGCAAATTTCAGCTAGGACACCAAAAAATGGACCTAGTTAGAAGTTTTTTTGAAACTCTGAAGTTCATAGGTAATTGGAAAATTGGGATTTTGGATGGGAGACACCTTCTAATCCAATTGGCAGCTGAGGAAGATTATGCTAGATTGTTTGCCAAACAATCTGTTAGCATTGCTGGAACAGTTATGAAGATCATCAAATGGACCCCAGGTTTTGATCCTAGTAAAGAGCCTCCTGTTGTCCCCATCTGGTTTAAGTTACCTGGCTTACCATTACCCTATTTTAAGCTTAATTCCCTATTTAATATTGGTAGAGCACTAGGAACACCTCTGAGAGTGGATGCTCCCACTTATAATAAGGCTAGACCTGGTCTTGCTAGAATTCAAGTTGAAAGAGATATCACACTCCCTGAACTGAAGAGAATCTGGATTGGTTCTGATGCTGATGGGTTCTGGCAGGACATATTAGCTGAACAGAAGCCTTACTATTGTCCACATTGCAAGATGTTTGGGCATACAACAGATAAGTGTTATAGATTACAACCCCCAAACAGGAAGATGGCAAGAAGAAACCAAATAGAAACTGAAAAAATTGTGGCTAATGATGCAAGGGGCACTACTGAAGAAATTATGTTAGAAAAAAGGCAGGAAACAAATCCAAGGCCAGAAGATCCACCCCCAAGGACTAATGAGGATCCACCAGATGTTGATCCTCTTGGAGAGCTATCTGAACCCTACAGCCAAGTTGATATTCCACTACACAGATCAATCAGGAAGGAAAATACTGAAATCACAATTGTCACACCCACATCCCCCTTACTTGCTGAGAAGGGGAAGAAAATCATCAGAGAGATATTTGACAAAGCCCCACAGGAACAAAGCATCAATGAACTGAAACAAACCATTGAGGAGGATTGGCAAATTAAAACAGCAAGGAAAAGGCGAAAACCAGGAACAGAAGTGAAGAAATTACAAGCAGGAGTGCAATCTATGAAGGCTGATAGAACCAGGAATGGGTCTCCACTCCTTAGAGGAAGAACCGGATCTAGATCCCAGCCTTCCCCACATCCTCCACTCCTTGATTAATCTACTTTGCTGGAATATAAGGGGTATGGCTAACCCTCTGTCTCTTAAAAGAGTTTTATACTTGAATTATAAATACAAACTGTGGTGCATTGCCATTCTTGAACCCATGGTTAATAAGAATCCTCAAAACCTGATTAAAAAATTTGTTGGCTTCACTCATTTTGGGAATACTAATAATAAAATTTGGATATTTTGCAGAAGAGAAACAAATATTGATATCCTTATTGATCATCCACAATTTCTCCATCTCTCATTCAATATGAATGGACATATAGGTGAAGCTACCTTTACCTATGCTGGATGTACAAAGGATGCTAGAAAAGAGCTGTGGAATAGGATGATTCACATCAGCCAACAGGTAAACTCCCCATGGTTGGTGGGGGGTGATTTCAATTGTATCATTTCTGCCACTGAAAAATCTAGAGGTAGAACTCCAAACCTCGCCAAGATGAATACCTTCAAAGATAATACCTTCAGAGATAATATCCATAGGGCTGGTCTCTTTGATCTGGGTTTCAAGCGCCCTAATTTCACTTGAAAAAGGGGAACTATTTGGGAGAGGCTTGATAGAATATTGGTTAATGATGCATGGTTCAATCACTTCCTCCTCACCTTTGTTACTCACCTTAGCCTTGCTGGCTCAGATCATAGACCTATTCTTATAAGCATCACCTCAACTGATAACTATAGCTCCCCCCTCCCCTTTAGATATCTCAACATGTGGGTTGCACATTCTTCATATAATAATTACATTGCTGACCTATGGAAAGGGGTCTCTCACCCTGACCCCTTAGTCAAGCTAAGCTTACTGCAAATCAAGATTGCTAAAGTCCTCAGAGGTTGGAGCTGGAACACTTTTGGAAATGACCATGGCACAGTTCAGAAGGCTGAAGATGAAGTCAAACCTTTGAAGAAGGGGGGACAGCTTGGTATTGAGGAGGAGAAAAAGCTGCTGATTGCTCAGAATAACCTCCTCAATGCCATTGATTACCAGGAAAAATTTTGTTAAACAAAAAGCAGCCATGAATATTTTCACTGATGGGGATAGAAATACCAGATTCTTTCATGCCTGCATCAAATATAAAAGAAAATGCAATACCATCCATGCTATACAAAATGCCAATGGCCAGTGGTTACACAACAATAATGATGTAGCAAATGATGTTATATGTTATTACAAAGAATTACTCAACCAGGAACATAACTTCAGACCCCACATTAAGAAGGAACACTTCATGGCAGAACTGAACTACACTGTTGGTCTCAAGCTGACTGACATCCCCACTGAAAAGGAAATATGGAATGCAATCAGTTCCATTGATAGCAGCAAATATGTAGGCCCTGATGGATTCACTGCTGAATTCTACAAGAAGTCCTGGGAAATTATTAAGACTGATGTTATTGCTACTGTCACAAGCTTCTTCAAAGGCATCAATCTTCCAAAGTACTTTTGCTCCTCCACCACTGTACTGATCCCTAAATCTGAAATACAGAAAAATTGGACTCATTTCAGACCCATCTGTTTGACCACTGTCATCAGTAAAACCATCAGTAAAATCATTGTGAACAGGCTACAACCTCACTTGGACTCTATAATTAAACCCAACCAAACTGCTTTTGTGAAAGGAAGGTCCATTATTGATAATACTCTTCTGGCCCAAGAACTTCTACAGGACTTGAATAAAGCTTGTAGAGGGGGTAATATGGTTTATAATCTGGACTTAAGGAAAGCTTATGATACCATAAGCTGGGATTTCATTTTGGAGGTTCTAAGTGTTAGAGGGTTTAATGCTAGTTTCTGTCACCTAATTAGGAGGTGGCTGCACAACAATGAACATTCCATCTTGATAAATGGGCAAGGGAGGGGCTCTTTCACTGCTAAAAGAGGTTTAAAGCAAGGGGATCCACTATCACCTACCATCTTTATAATTTTCATTGATTACTTCTCCAGAATGCTTGATGAAGCCTTGTTGAATCATAGTCAAAACAGATACCATAATAGATCCAACATTGTTATTACCCATTTACTATATGTTGATGACATAATAGTATTCTCCAGAGCCAGCAAAAATGCTATCAGAAAAGTCTTCCAAATTTTACAAAAGTTCCAAGCTCTTTCTGGAATGGCATTCAATCCAGCAAAGTGTCAGATGGTATTCTATAAACATGTACCCTCCACTCATAAACTTTCTGTAAACTCTGGATTAAGTTTAGGACCCAAAATTTCTGTGGGCAAACTTCATGTGGGGTAAGTACTGCAAAGATCAGCACCCCACATTGATCTTAAAGAAAATTGGTGACTCTAGAATTTGGGTGAAAAAGCTGAAAATCGGACAAATTGCTGAAACCAACTACAATTGGGAGCTGGATAATGGGGAAATCAAGTTTTGGTTTGATAATTGGTGCCCCAAAGAATGGCACTCCGCCATTACCAATATATACAATAGTGAATTGAAAGTGGCTGATTGTTGGCATGGTGATAATTGGTCCCTGGGTAAGTTAGCAAGCCTTCTGCAACCTCACTCTATTGCCAAAGTGGCCAGTATAAAATTTAACAGAAATATTGCTGATAAACTCTTATGGCAGTCTACTTCCCACTAAAGCCTCACCAAAGCCATTTATTCCAAAAACTTCTGCTGGGAGCAAACACCCCGGGGTGATCATTTATGGAATAAATTCTTATCCCCTTCTATGTCCTTTTGCTGCTGGAGAATATTCCATAGAATGGTCCCTACTGATGACATTCTAAATCTGAAGGGATTGAGGGGTCCCTCTAAATGTTGGTTATGTAAGAAGGAAGAGGAAACTCTGAATCACTTATTCTTTGAATGTGACTTTGCTAAATAAATCAGTTCCTAAATCAGTTGAAAATTGTTAGGAAAAGCTCACTTGGGATAGGCTGGTTGATTGCTGGTGGCACTGGAAGATAAGACAGTATGCTGCTATCCCTTTCACCATTGCTTGGTTCATCTAGATGGAAAGAAACAAGGTCAAATTCGAAGATGCAAATCCAAATGTGGGGATTACT
>NEWO01000630.1:0-85359 GCA_003013225.1 Phalaenopsis aphrodite
AGCATATTATCACATTTCGGATTTACATCCTTGTGCTGAATGGTCCATTTTTGTTATAGTAACTCTCTATAGTGTATGAACAAATTGCTGTATGATAACAAATTGAATTTTTTTGGAGAAGTTCTGCTCATTAAATTCTTGAAAGAATTATTTTATTCCATTTGATTTAGTTGAAGTTTTCCTTGTTGAATGGCTGTTGCGCATTTAGGTTGCTTTGCTTTTACTGATTTTGGTTTTCTATCATCTTATGCACAATTGAGGCCCGGTTTTGCCCTTTTTTTCCCCTAATAATTCTCATTTCCATTGCTGCAGTGTAAACATGATTGTTGTGCTGATCCTGCAGCTGAGGTAATTCTTTCCTCTTTCTATATTTGTAGATATACTCGATTTACCCATGCAATGCAAAATGAAAATTCACTTGACTGATTAATACCCATCTTATTTCTTAAAATTTCTTTATAGCTCCCTCTTCATTTGTACCTACTGCGAGAACTTCGCCGCAAACTGAATGACTTTAGTTCTCCGATCAAGCAATGCTTTACTGCATGTCCAGATAAGGCATCACCCGGCATGAGCAGGATGGCAAGTATTGATTTTCTTATCAAGATAAAGTCAGCCATTGGCAGTCTAAGAAAACATCTGGACAGTGCAATTTCTATTCTTAGAGATGGTAAATCTGCCATTCGAATTTTTTTTTTTTTATAACATTCATAATTTTGTGACTAATTTTATTTAGTAGGTCCTGAAAATTGCCAGAATCATTGGAAATCTCAATCTTGTTCTGCTGGAATCCCAGAGTTGTCTAATCTGATGATGTCAGAATCTTCTGTTGCCAGTTCTGTATTTAGAGAAGTACTTCGCTGTTACAGCTGGGTATTTGTTTGACGGACCATTCATTAACCTATTTTTTTATGTGTAGTAAATATAGATCTCTCCCCAAATTAACCTGCATTAAATTAAGAGCACTTCACCCTGAAAATTATTGATGACATCTTATGTTTTGATAGTGATTATTGGATTCTTATCTCTGAAGATATTATTTCTAATACATAGGTATTTTATTAGTCGATAATTTAGTTTCATGAAGTATTGAGCTGATTCACTTGAAATAAGTTTATTATTCATTATCTAAAATTGATGTGCTGAGGTCACGGTTCAAATCACGGATTCAACTGTAAAGTTACGGTTAAAGTTGTGGGTCTCTTTGAAGTTCCTGCGTTGGTGGGAGATTGGTGAACTGGCACAACTTTTGTGTATTGATTTTTTTATTAACTAAAGGAACTTATATTTCTTGAAATACATAGATAATCACACAAAAGAAATACTCCACTTTGCTTTTCATTGCAACACTTATGTAGAAGCGATTTTAGTTTATGTTTATTTGGGAGTTTATTAATCCATGAATAATTAAAGTTTTTTTCAACTCCAATGCGATCCGTGCATTCATCTTATTCCTATCTTTTTTTGTGACAGCAGATTTTATCCATTGGCGAACTATACCTTGAGGAAAATTTGCGAATTCTCAAGGACTTGCTTGAAGTTTTCCAGCCAACTGAAGTACTGCAAGATTTCTTTTCAGGGCTTCAACAACATCCAGCGCCTGGAAGCATAGATTACATGTATTGTGGCGTGTACTCATTTCTTGAGGGCATCCTTGAAAAATGTAACATTATTGCGACTTGCATCTATTTTTTTGGTTCCTTTCTTTTATATGTTTTAGAAGAGTTTAAAAGGTATAATTTTCCACAGCATTCTTGTTGTCATTTTTGCTGGCATCAGAAGTGGTTGCTGCTCTGCAATCACTAGTTAATTCAAAGGCGGTTCTGATAAAGTCTCAGGAGACAAAGAGGAAGAACATCAATATGGGATGCTCACAGAATATACTTGACTTTCTAAGAAAAAGGCTTTCCATTTCTGCCCACAAGCTATTAGCATATGATTGGAGTAGTAAGGATAGTGAGACTGAATGGAAGGGCAATGTAAGAGTGATTAAATTTCCTAGCCATCATAGACATGGTAATATACATACCTTTTTAATCAATTTTTTTGGGTAATGTCAGGGGGATTTTTTGCAAAAGATATTGAAGATATACCTCACAAATTCAGAGTCTACCTCCGAATTGCTAGATGAGCTGGCATGCTCAATTTTGCCACAGGTATATGCATAATAATCTCATCATGCAAGCCAGTGACTTGGTCTAGCTTCCTTCAATTATTTTGTTTTTTGCATTTTGAGTTAAATTCTAGATATTGTGAAAAAAAATTAGCTCAATAGGCCATGTCAGCATTTCCTTCTTTTTTGTCCAATGAAATCTTTCCATGTGGATTCTGTAAAAAAAAGAAAAAAACAGAAAAATGGCAAGATTTGTTGCCACACTTAGCACTTACTTTTGAATTAAGATACTAAGATACGTCCTTTCAGTAGTTGTCTCTTTTTTGAAGTCTTGAATGATTTTAGTAAGCTGATGTAGACATTAGCAGTTTACATAACAATATGTAGAAAACCTGGTTCAAGTTGTGATTGTCCTGTTCAAGGATCAAGATGAATTCTCCAGATCCAAGATAAACTTGCTAGGCTCAAGATGAATTCGCCAAGTCTATGTTGAATTCACTTATCGTCAAAATTTGTTTAGCACGTAGGCAACCTTTTTTAGCCACGTTAGTGACTTTCCTCAGCTATGTCATCAACTTTAGTAAATAAGCCGATTGTCTTGGTCTCTCAAGGCTATGGTCTAAGATTATTAGTAACTAATATTAATTAGGCTATGTGCCTCATGCATTTTATGACAAGCAACTATTGGGATTTGCTATGTTTTTTTTTTATTTAATTAATGTTGCTCTATATATAGCCTTTCTTGTGCCACCAAATCCCAACCTAAGCCGAGGTTAGAGTAGAGTTCAAAAGGAGGCACTTTCAATACCCATACTCATTTCAGTGAAATCTAGAAAATAAAGTTTTTTTTTTTATCTCTATTTTGATGTTCTTTTTCGTAGGTTTATTAGCAAGGTTTTAATAATTTCTACGAACAGTTTTAGATTTAACATTCTCAAATGTCTGATGAAAATAAATTTATGCTAAAAACATGAAGGAAAGTACTTCGAGAAGAAAAAAACATGCCAGAGAAACTTCAGTCAATATGGAGAATTTGGATTTCGTCATCAACCTAAAACTATCATAAATGGAAGAAATCATCTATGGAATTAATCAAGGAATTTTGGAGCAGATTCCTTACGCTACTCCTAGATTTGAAATGCCTGAACAATCTTCTAATTCTGCCATCCATAAGTGACACTTCAGTGTGCGAGCATTACTCTCCAACTCGAAAAATGATAAGAATAGCTATCCCAATAATGATGAAGATTGAATTTTCTAATCTCGCAGAGTAGAGATGATTTGAGAAGAGGAAGTTGCAGCTGACCAATGTGCTCTCAAAAGAGATTGCAAATGCGAAGCCTCCTATAAAATTTAAATCCATCATTTTTACTTATGGGAGAAAGACAGACCTTGCTGATCATATCATCTTTGTCGCATCTCAACTATTTTTCTTTACTTGATATTGATCAGGCTTTGAAATGCAGGTTGTTTTTTATTACTTTTAGGGAGTTGTCTCTCTAATAGTTCTCTTCCTGACTGTTGGGATTGACTATTTTGTTCGCCGAATTTGGTTGTGTTTATCATCATTTTCTATATCATTCTCCATAAGAAAAATGTGGTGAATTTTATAATCTAAAATTAAATTGTTGGTACTGTATGCTAATCAATTATCGCTTACTAGAAGTCTTAGTAAAAATATACTTTCTCGTAATTGAGTGTAGTTAATTATAGGGGCTTGCACCCATAAAAAAATTATATTGATTCATAATTTTTTTTGCAAAATAAAAGTGAAACCAATGGGTAATGTCCTATTTGGTAATTCAATCCTTTTATTTTGAAAAATTTGACTCTGAAGAAGCATGAAAACTCCTTCGAAAGAGTAGGGATTTTTTTTTAATTCATAGATTTTGTTATCTTTGTTGGGGAAGATTTTTCTTTTTATCTTTTGCTTGTCTTATATGCTATGATAGCATAATTCCCTTCTTTTATCATATATTTGGAAATTTGAGGAGATCTACAAAATGTCACAAACTTAAGCATTTGTTGTCATGACCTGACCTGAGGCTTCGAGTTAACCAAGATGAGTGCGGACGGTCGGACGGTAGAAATTAATTCTCTGTTATTCTAATTTTATTACTAATAATTTAGTATTTAAATAATACATAAAAGAGCTACTAAAGGAAGCAATTAAAATTAATAAGTAAAAAGTATACATTTCTTGTTGTTCTCGTCTTCTGTATACATCTGCTTCTCTTTTATACATCCTGTTCAAATGTTTAAAATCTAGAAATAATATGTAAACAACATAATGAGTTATCTAAAAATAATCCAGGAGTAATCACACTACTAAACTATAGTAATCCGAAGAAAAGGGTACTATATGTATGTGTCTATAAGGAATTGTATAATATGCTGGTCTTTTATATTTATTTTTAAACAATATGATATATGTTTATAAGCAATCTGACATATGTTTATAAACAATATGATATATGCTAATACATGCATCAATGACATTTTCTAATGGACAAACACTAATACTCTGTATTTATCTTAACTTTACTTTTACTTTGTACTTACACACACATCTGTCTCTCTAAGGATCACCGTTAACAAACCTAATGCACCCTTGGCCAATATTATCCCGTCGGCTCCCTTTGACCCACCATCAGTTAGCGATCTACACATCTTAATTGTCCAGGGTGGAAAGACTCTTACCTGCCACTAATCGATATTATCCCGTCGACACAACGTTTAGTAATGTATACATTGCAATTATCTGGGGAGGTAAGTTTCGGTCTACTCGCCTCTGACCAATATTATCTCGTCGACACATCAGTTAGTGATCTAACAATCACAATTTTCTGGGGTGATAGAAAAACTTTACGCACGCATGTACACATACATCTCCTGCCTATACCCTTTGGGGATGAAATTCTCTTTTGAACATGCATATGCAAACATTCACATATAAGCGATTTCATTCTTTATATATATTATTCTGAGACATATTTATGCATCTACTAACTTGCGTATTAATTCCGCTATAAAACTATTCATCAGACAGATCTTTCATATCATTCATATATAAATCTCATGCATATCTCTTATTTTAATCTATCTTCAAATATTTTTTACTTATATCATGTATATCTTTCCTATAGGTCTATCGTACATGTCTATCTAAATATCATTCATCTCATGCATATGTTCAATCCATGCACTTTTTTTCAATTACACTTAACTTGCATATCCGTCCTATCAATATGAAGGATTCGATTAAACTAGGGCATACATGAAGTCAAATAGATAATCTTAAAAAAAAAAATTACTAAAATTTAGAAATGTAATTACTCACATCAGTTTTCACGCTAAATTTTTAATCTTTGATATCTAGGTGAAGGTTGCAGTGACTTTTATGTTGAGCTTAATAAACTATAAAACATAATATTTAAATTTTTAAGATTTAAATAATTTTTATTAACCAAATTATTCTTCTTAGCATATGATTAATTTACTTGAAATTTACAAGGTCGCTTTACAGTGAAAGTCCATACTCTCGCCCTGAGTCTGCTGCCTCAAATAAATAACCTGGAGTCCGCAATTAACTTAAGATTTAAAGATATTTTGGTTAATAAAATAATTTAACCAAAAATATAAATGATTTTCTAAAACATACCTTAAACGGCTTTCTCGGCTACCAATCATTCTCCAAAGCTGCCAAATTTACCTCTATCACCTCCGACCACACTTCCCCTACGTTGATACCGTGCTATAGCCTTTACAATAAGGCTCGCAAACATTTTTTATGCTTCAAACACACAATTAGCGCTTTCGAAGGCTACCGAAAAGGAAAAAAAGACACGGAAAGTGAGACAAAACTCAAATTGAAAGTGGGAAGAAGAAAGTGATTGGCTCAAATATCATGAAAAAGAGATTCACACTTACAAAAATTACCCGAGCCCTAAATCGCATCTTGTGGCTTCTTGCTCGGCCCGTCTGCTACTTGCACCCTTGCACTATAGCAAGGGTCGTAACTCCCTCTCTGCTTCTGCCATGCAAGAAAGGAAAAGGGAGGGGTATCAAAAAGGGGGAAGGGAAATCAGAAACGAGAAGTGTCGCTGCTTATCAGGTGGCCTCTCTTCCCTTCTTGATCGAGTCTCCGGGATGACCTGCGATTGAAGTCCCTCACAGGAGCTTCTGCTGAGCTCAATGGAACAGGGAGGGAGGGTGTGTGAGTGAAACTGAGAGGGGAAAGGGGTATCAGGAGAGGGGAGGAAATTTCAAGAGCTTCAAACTCATTCGATCGCACTAAAGGAATAAAGGAGGCATAAGACGGTGTGCTGGAGCTAAGGAATTAAAGTTAATTAAATTAATTAAACTTATAACTTCATTTTATTTCTCCCAAATCATTCATAATTTACATACAATACTTTATATAGAATCAATCGATTTTTCGTGTAGAATTTTTTAAAATTGTTTTGATTGAAATCTGATGGGTGCGAAAATTGAGGTACTTTTGTTGAATCAAAATTTTTTTGGATCCTCAAAAATTGGTTATTAAATCTGTTGCCGAAATGTTTCAGTAGAAGGGCAAGCAGGCTAGTAGTCCATGGCGCCATGAAAGAAATTATCTTGAAAAGTTAAAAAGGTGTGGTATTTGATGTTTACTTCTAAAAAATTGACCTTTGTTAAAAATTTGTCAAGAATGGATTAGAAAAACATTTCTACCTGTAATTTCCATAATAGTATATACGTAGAAAGTTCTCTTATGAATAGACAAATGTGGTCTCCTCTATGAAATTTCATTATGTAAGGGCCACTATCCAATTCAATGGTGTAGAGATTCACGTTGTTGATGTTAGGGCCACAAATGTGTTTTGCAGTCATGTTATGAGATTTTAGTCTGTTGAAGTGTTTCCATTTCGTACACATCCACTCACACATCAAAGAAGATCAATAAAGCTATTGTTGTTGAAATTACACAAGAATTTATGATTGGTACTCTCAACAATATGCCTAATTCTCCTCCTCTGAATTAGTCTTGGTTCTAAGAAGATCAACCATTCTCCATTGATAAATTGGTGGTAATTTTGGTTCTAACTGAAAATACCCTTTTATCATTGACAAGACATGTTAAATAGGAGCTAAGCCTTTAAGGAATTCTCTAAGGCCCCGTTTGGGGCAGCAGTAGGGCTGCAGTGTGGCTTCGAAACGCCAATCGGGGCTTTTAAATACTCCAACACAGCAGCTCTTTACAAAAAGCTGAAGGAAATGTGGTTGCGGGTTTGACCCTGCTGCCCGCATCCCTTCATATAACGTTGACAGGGTTGCTCCTTTCCTGATCGTAATTTGTTCTCTCACGTGTCTTGCCCTAGCAGTGCGCTTCTCTTCCTCGATCCTCTCTCCCGATACTTGCCCTAAACTCTCCTCTCTCTCTCTCTCACGAGTCTCACGGATAGGGCTGCCTCTCTCGGTGAGTTCTCTTCTCCCTCTCCTTTATCTACTTTGCGGTTCTTTGTGAGTGCGTTGTTTTTTCTTCGTGCGGTGGTTTGTGAGTGCGGTGTTTTCTCTATGTGGTGGTTCATCTGTGCTGTGTTTTTTTGTACGATGGTTACTCTATGTTGTGGTTCATCTATGTGGTGGTTCCTCTGTGCTGTGGTGTCTCTCTTCTTGTTGGGTAATGCTTACCTCAACTATGCTATTGTTTTTGTTTTTGGAAATGCATATATGGTCGAGATTTTCATAGTTTCCTCTTTGCGGTGGTTCCTCTGTGCGGCGCTTCTTCTTCGTGCTGAGTAATTTGTACACTAACTTTTCTGTGGCTTTTGATTTTGCAAAAGGCTTTATTCTCTAGAATTTGGTGGTTTCCTCTGTGCGGTTGTTCCCCTTCCTGTTCGTTAATGCCTACTGTGCTCGAGAATTTGTGGTTTTTGATTTGACAATTGCTTATGGTTAATTGGTTTGCAGTTGATGTTGGATTTTGGAATATTTGGGAATCCAACGTGCGATGAATTGGAAATGGGTGTTGGTTTTTAGTTGATGTTGGATTCTGGTTTTATGCTTGCTTTTATACCTTCTTGATTGGTGAGTTGTCTCTTTGTTTTGTAATGTTCTGCACTGAATATTTGATCTTAAGTATGAAATGTACTGGTATGAACAGTTATGTTGCAAAAAACATTACTATACTGGTGCATAATGATCGTTTGTCAAAAACAACTACAACACAACTGTTTTGAAACTACAAAAAAACAAACAGACAACCAGTTTATCTGCAACAGTTTTTTGTGGGAGTTGTTGTGTAGCAGCTTATTAATAAGCTGCAACTGCTCAAACAGACCCTAAGTCATCATTCTAAAAGTACTCTCTATCAAAATTCTATTCCTTCAAAAAATTCTTCAGGTCTTCATATTTTCTCCGAAACGACTTTATCTAATCAAACTTCTTCTCACTTTGCTTTGCTGGTCGTCCATGACTCAACAACAACATGAAATTTGCATGCCAACTTATAACATTATACCTTGCATCCCTCGAAGAAGGTTGTTGAGTATATAATAATTTGAGTTTTTTGTTGACCGAAGCAGAAATTGCTAGGATGAGATCAAAATTCATGTAAGAAATATCTTTCTTTGCCAGAGTAAGATCAAAGTTGTAGGCATTTATTAAACTCGTAAAATGATTTTTTAAGGATGTTTTTTCTTTTTCAAGGGAGCTTGGCGATTTCTTTGCCTTTATTGCTAGAGCTGATTGTCGGTTTAGAGGAATCAAGAACTTGTCTGCTGATTACTTCAAAGCAGTTGGCTTCCTCTGAGGAACATTCAAAGGGAGATTTGGAGGAGTTGTTGACCTAGCTAAGGTGAGGCCGTGCGAGGATATGTTTTATATGATTGTTTTCCGGCCTCCAACTTTATTTTATTCTGTTTTTGGTTTCATCGCAGGGAGACATTCTTCTTGTATTTTTCCATTTATGACCTAATGTCTCTTCTCGATGTCTCTTAAGGATAGTATGGATGACATTCTTTAGCAATATTTCACTTATTGTGATACCGGAGTTAACCCAAACTACGACTGAAACGCCAAAATTTTAATGTTGATTTCGAAAGAAATACAACATGAACTCTTGGGCGAAAAACAATACAAACATGTGAATGATAATATATGAAGTAGCAACTCAACAAAGAATAAAACAAGTACTACTAAAGGACAGGAACAATCTTGGACAACGCTGGGTGGTGGTTGAGACTCCGCCGAAAGGGCTGGCGGCGACTAGGTGAACGTTAGAGTGAACATCAGCGTTGGATGGGTGCCAAGAGAGGATTGTAAGTAGTGCAGCTTGCTGGAAAGGGTGCCGAGAGGGATTGCGGTGGCTGGAGTTGCGTTGGGAGGGGATAAATTATTGTGTCCGCCAATAAAAACTCTCCCTTACCAAAAAAGTGTATCTCAGTGGGCCCACTTTTATTATTTTTTTTATTAAAAAAAATTTTCATTGGACGGCGCACGCGAGTGCGCCGTCCGCACGCAATAATCCCTCGTTGGGAGGGACTGGAGGTGCTGCGACTGACAGGGGAGGCGCAGGAAAGGAAGGCAACGACTAGAGGAGCGTTTAGTGGAACCTAGAGGTGTTCTGACTGACTGGGGGAGGCACATAAATTGAAGACATCATCTGGAGAGGGCTTTATGGAACCTAGAGATGCTGCGACTGACTGGGGGAGGTTTGGACATGGAAGGCAGCTTTCGGAGAGCTAGAAGGGAATGGAGGGTCCTGTGGTCTGCTTGAGGAGGGGTAGGAACGGTTGACAACAACAATAAAGTGGAATAATCACTACCTCAGGCGAGGTACAGCCGAAGCACTTCTCGTCGTCGGAAACAGGTCCTCGAGAAGGGGAACGCCTTCGTGACAAACCCGAAACCAGAAATCACACAAAAAGAATGTGCATAAATAGGTGGGAAAGGACATCAAAGGCAAGATCCTAGGAAGGAGGTGAAAAAATGGAAGGGAGAAATGACTAACTGCATTGGCTACGAGCAACGAGGAACTATGGCATGGAAGAAGAAGAGGCGAGTGAATCGGGGGGCACTGGGGGGGTGGGTGGTGGTGAAATAAGGCGAGGCCGAATGTTCGCCCTTAAGTACAGTAGGAAGGCTGGAAAGGCGGGATGGGGTTATCTGTAAAGTTTAAAAGAGAATTTCATATTGTTTGAGATATTACATATTTAAAAATGTAAAATGTAGAATGAAAAATTTAAAAATGTAAAATGTAAAAATGTAAAGTTTAACAACCCCACCCCACCTCATATTGTTTGAGATATTACATATTTAAAAATGTAAAAAAATTACACTCAAGGTAAAGAAGATAAAATAATCTCTACAGTTTAAAAGAGAATTTCATTATCATAGTTTTTTATTTTAAAAAATGTTGAGTGGTCAAAAATGACAAACAATTTCATTATTAGAATCATAAATGGTGAAATCCCTTAAGTAGAATGAAACTGAACTTTTAAACACTAGGATGTCTTTTGTTTTAACGGTTAGAGTTTCAATAAAAACTCCAAAGTTAAGTGTACTTGTGCTGGAGCACTTATAGGTTGAGTGACCTCCCAAGAAGTTAAACCAATAGGGCAAAATCGTGTGGCCATTGAATCGGATAATATCTTGATGGATGAGAGTTATGACTATCAATTTTGAATTATTATGACTCATTATAAATAACTTTTCAGTAAAGTAAAAAATGGTGATTTTTTTTTTTGTTCTTTTATCTTTTTGCAAACACTGTCATTGCCGGTCCCAAGTCCGGATGTGAAAAGAGAAGGGTTGTGTTAGGTTGTCGACAGTCAGCGTAAAACTTATCGGAAAAAATCATGACATGAATCTTTTTGATCATTGTGTAAGTGCTTGGGCGTCCCCTAGAAGTGACACGTTGCATAGCCTGAATATAGTGAAAAGTGTGCAACGGCCGCTACACCGGCGCCCGGGTGTAGTGTCATAAGCAAGTGTTCCCACATTACGGGCGAATGCGGGTAAAGAAGTTAGTCCAAGAAACTAATGAAACTAATATTAGAATAGGATCTTGGAATATAGGTACTCTCAATGGTAAATTAATGAAAGTAGTTGATATTATGATTCATAGGAAAATTAATATCTTATGTATTCAAAAAACTAAATGGGTTGCAGAAAAGACTAGATAATTTAGGTTTTGAACTTTGGTATTTTGGTAAGAGCCGCACTAGAAATGTAGGTGTGATTATTGATAAGAGTTTGAAAGTTAATGTTTAAAAATTAATAGAGTTGGAGATAGAATTTTAGCTCTTAAGATTATCGTTGGTACTAAGATTTTAAATATTATAAGTGCTTACGTTTCTAAAGTAGGTTTAGATACAGGGTCTAAAGATAAATTTTGGAATGACTTAGAAGACTTAATACAAATGATACCTCTTGAAGAAAGAATTTTTATTGAAGAAGATTTAAATAGACATGTCGGTCGAGTGATAGAAGACTTCAGAAATACTCATGGTGGCTACGGTTTTAGAGTAAATAATGAAGAAGGTAGAACTATTTTAGATTTTGTTTTAGCGTGTGCTTTTGTTATTACAATATTTTATTCAAGAAAAGAGATGAGCATCTTATTACTTATAATAGTGGATTTAATAAAACACAAATTGATTATTTTCTTATGAGAAAAAGAGATCGTCGAGATTGTAAAGATTGTAAGGTCATTCCAAGTGAGCATTTAAGTACCCAACACCATTTATGAATTCTAGATTTTAAGATGAAGAGTTGTAAAATAAAGAATACTGACTTATCATCGTAGAATTAGATGGAGGAATTTAAAAGACACAAATTTATTTTTATGAGTAAAATTCAAGATTTTAAAATTTGGGATATTCATGAAGAAACAAATGTTAAGTGAGATAAAGTAACAAATACTATTAAATAAGTAGCAAAAGATGTGCTTAGAGAATCAAAAGAAAATTTTTATGAATAAAAATAGTTGGTGGTGGAATAATAATATGCAAGAAAAGATAAATTATAAGAACTATGTTATAAAAATTGGTTTAAATGTAAAAGCTTAGAGAACGAGAAAGATATCAAACGACCCATAGGGAGTCTAAAAGAACAATCTGTGACGCTAAAAATTATGCTTTTAATGATCTTTATAGGTAGGTGAAAAATATATGTATAAAATAGCTAAACAAAGAGAAAAGAAAAGTAAAGATTTAACTCAAGTAAAGTGTATTAAAGATGAAAATCAAAAAGTATTTCTCTTAGAAAAAGATATTAAACATATGTGGGTGAATTACTTTGATAAACTTTTTAATGAAGTTTCTGAAAATACGATTTATCTTAGAGATCTTAATATCATGAATAATAAAAAAACGTTTCATTTTTACCGCCACATTAGTAAAAAGAAGTTGATGAGGCTTTAAAGTAAATCAAGGGTGGAAAGTGTGTAAGACTTGATGATATCTCAATTGAATTGTGAAAATATTTAGGAGATTTGGGAGTTTCTTGGCTTACTAAACTCTTTAATATTATTTTAAAAACTAAAAAGATGCTTGAGGAGTGGATGAAGAGTATTTTGGTCCCCATTTTTAAGAATAAAGGGGATGCACAAGAGTGTGCAAATTATAGAGGAATTAAGTTGATGTGTCATACTTTAAAGTTATGGGAGAGGGTAATTGAACATATGTTAAGACGCATCACAAAGATTTCTCATAATCAATTTGGATTTATGTCGGGCAAGCCTACTGTGAAAGCTATACATTTATTGAGAGGTTTGATGGAGAAGTTCAAAGATAATAAGGAGAATCTACATTTGATTTTTATTGATTTAGAAAAAGCTTACGATAAGGTTCCAAGAGATATCCTTTGTAGAGTTCTTGAGGAGAAAGGCGTTGCTATGAATTATATTCAAGTCATTAAAGATATATATGTTATAGCTGTTACTTGTGTTCAAACTGAAGGAGGATTGACCAAATATTTTCCTATTTCTGTTGGATTACATTAGTGATCGACTTTAAGCCCATATCTTTTTGCGTTAGTTATGGATGGTCTTGCTGGACATCTACAGGAGGATGTACCTTGGTGTTTGCTTTTTGCTGATGATATCTTTCTTGTGGATAAAAAAGGGGAAAAGCCCATAAAAAACTTGAATTATGGAGGTCTACATTGGAGTCTAAAGGCTTTCATTTAAGTAGAACTAAAACTAAATACATGAAATGTAATTTTAGTAGTAATAGCTCTAGTGACAAAAGTGTGACTTTGGGTGATCAAATTATTAAAATGTGTGAACGATTTAAATATCTTGGGTCCGTTGTTCAAAGCGATGGTGATATAAATGGGGATGCTAATAGTAGAATTCAAGTTGGTTGGTTGAAGTGGAGGAATGCTTTTGGCCTTTTGTGTGATAGAAAAGTACCGCTTAGACTAAAAGGAAATTTTATAAGACGGTGGTGAGACTTGCAATGCTCTATGGTGCTAAATGATGGCCTTTAAAAGAGAAGCATAATAATAAGTTAAGTGTTGCCGAGATGAGAATGATTAGGTGGATGAGTGGTTTTACACTTAGAGACAAAATGCGAAATGAATATATCCGTGATATGGTTGGTGTAGCTCTTGTGACGGACAAAATTAGAGAAAGTCGTCTTAGATGGTTTGATCACATTAAACGTCTACCATCTAATGATTCGATTAGGAGAGTACATGTTTTAGATTCGACCTGTGTTAAGAAAGGTAGAGATAGACCTAGGAAGACTTGGGCTTATTGTATAAAAAATGATCTTAATTTACTAGAACTAAATGTAAATATGACACTAAATAGGACACAATGGAGAAAAATGATTAATGTAGCCGACCCCACGTATTGGGATTAAGGCTTTGTTGTTGCCGTTGTTGTTCTTTTATCTTTTTGCTATTGCCATTCCGAGGGTTAAGAGAATTGAGCACTAAATGCACATCCCAATATCTTGCAAACTTGGTTCAAGCTAAGATGGTTCATTTAAAAGTCAACATAAATTCGCCAACCAATTTTAACTTGCTAAGTTTAAGATGAATTCACTAAGCTTATGCTGAACTAGTCAGAATTATGATGAATTTGCCTCATAGTTCATTTCGGCATATTGGCGCAATGCTCATGAGGTACCTGTCAGCTTTCGTCCAAGCAAGTTGGTTAGCTAAGTTAGCAACTTTTTTCAACTATGCCGAGAACTTTAATCAATAAGCCAATTGCCTTAGTCTCTCAAGGCTATAATATAAATTTGTCATTAACTAATATTAATTATGCTACATGCCTTATTTATTTACCAGCTAGCAGCCATTGGCATTGCTATGTAATCTTTCTAAATATATAGTTTTTTTTAAGTGCGCCAAGATTTGAACCAAATCCATTAATAGGAAATTAGGGCTAGAGCCCAAGGGGAGGCATTTCGGCACTCAAACACATTCAGAGAAATCTTTGGAGGGCTGTTTGAGATCATTTTCTTTTCTTTTTTTTTGGTTAATATTATGATTCAAGAGAAAACATGTTTGATATGGTGTATAACTTTTTTAGTTGGTTTTAAAAAAATGAAAAAGAACTCTTAGATTTTTTGAGTATTTTTTAAAACAAGTTAATTTGTTTTTAAAAACTAAAAATGAAAACATTCAAAAAATGCATTAAACAATATTGTTTTTAAAACAAAGCAAAATAAAAACAAAAACTAAAAATAAAAGTGGTTCCAAACATGCCCTTAGCTTCTCACTCTTGATTCATTTTTTCTCCAATCTCTTATTCTCTTTCTCGTTGGGCTTGTTAGTAAGGTTTTGGTGTTGTCCACATAAAATTTTGAATCCAACAAATAGTGTTGCAATTTTGGTACCATTCCTTGACGGACTGAAACTTCAACAAGTCATCCATGCAATATTTGAATGATTACTGTGCAATGGGTATTGCGAATTAAACTTTGAAAACCACTAATATATGTGATATATCAATGTCAGGCTCTTTCGGTTAAAACTATTACATCACAAGAGGCCACACATGGCTTTCCAACTTTGAGCCCAACCACTCTTCTTACATGGTACAGGGTACTGGTAAGTATTCCTTGTATCTGTTTGGTCACCTTTATTAATTTTCCTTCTTTTCTGCCTCAGTTGTTGATAAAAACTATCATTTTGGATGCAGCACGAAGAGAACATCAATGTTTTAAGCAAGCTGGTGGGTGATGGAACTAACAATTATTTGCATCTTAGGCATTCTAGTTACCGTTTTTTGACAAATTATTACAATAAATCTCCTAAGATTATAATTTTTAATGAACAGGTTAAGGAAGTGAAGATGATGCATGGAACAACTACTCAAAGGGAGGCTGCAGAAAAAATGTTGTTAAAGATCCAACAATCAGTCCATGTGGTTGTTTCTTTAGTCAGCCTATGCAAGATTCATGACAAGGTAGCATTTATTCTTTGCAGTAGTTGTTATATCTTTTTTGCTCAACTTAGAGGCCATTTGGGATCATTTTTTTATTTATCTTTTTTTTTTGTTTTGTTTATGCTTCTACTTCAAATAAAAAATATTTAATATGTTACGCCGTTAGTTTTTTTAAAAAAAACACTCAGAATAATTTTTAGGGGTTTTGAGTGTTTTAAAAACAAATCAATTTATTTTTTAAAATAAAAAATAAAAACATGCAAAGAAAATACACTAACAAAAATGTTCTTTAAAAAAATATTAAAAACAAAAATATAAGGGGCTGTTTGAGATCACTTTTATTTTTTGTTTCTTTTTTTTTTTTGGTTTTATATTGTTTTGTTTATGTTTTGATTTGAAACAGAAGAATGTTTGATATGTTTGATTAAGATATAGTTCTTTTTAAAGCACTTAAAACACCTAAACATTTTTTTGATTGTTTTAAAAAACATGTTATTTTATTTTTTAGAAACAACAAATAGAAATACGTATAAAACACACCTAATAAATATATTTTTAAGAAAAAAGGAAAAAAAAATGATCCAAAACAAGCCCTAAAATTGATCCCAAATAAATCCTTAGTTTGCAAAGCTTGACAATGGCCCGGTTTCGTTAGAACAGCCAGCTAGGAGGATAGTTTCAACCTGTAATTTTTTTTCCTCTGACTTAAAGTATTGGATCCTCTAAACCATGTTGCTGCATTAATTAATGTGTTATGAACTGAAGTACTTTTTGGTATTTTCGATTAATAATGGTTTGCTAGAGTTTATTTTTTTAAAAAAATTTTTTTTGGGCATTTACGTAAATACCACACAATTCTTAGATATTTACATATCTAACATCTAAACTTTCATATTTGCCTACATGACATTCACTTCTTTAATATCACTTAAAAAAATATTTTTTTAGAAGTGAGATATATTTTTTCTTGTGTAGGTTTATGACACCGAAGTGGTATAAATATATACATATATGTTTAGGTGTTAGATATGTCAATATATAAAAATTATGGTATGCATGTAAATTCACCTTTTTTTTCATTAGCAGCGTACGATTTTTTATGATATCTGAGCTCATTTTTACAAATTAATACTATACAAGGATTAAGGGAAAGCTATCGTTTAACTAATGTCTTGTGAAGAAAATTTGGACGGAGCCAATCATTCCAAATGATATCTTTGATGTTTGCAGGTAGCAATGCATGCCATGGCAGTCAAATATGGAGGCAAGTTTGTTGACATTTTTCTGAAAGGTAAAACCCCGAATAAAAGTCACCAATTTTCCTAGAAACTGCTATCATGTTTCTGATGAAAGCACAATTTTTCTCAGCTTTTGATTTCCTGCAAGCCCAGTTTCAGTCACACTATGAATTGATAATTCAAATGGTAAGGTGAATCGTTTTCTTATTCATTCAGTAGTTCTCTATGGGGCATTTACATACGTACCACCCAATTCCTTCGCATTTACATATGTAACATCTAAACTTTGCTTTTTATATTTATACCACCCAATTCTTTCATATCACAAGTAATACCACTATTTAACTTTTAAGAAGTGAAATAAATCTTTTTATGCACAAGTACGGTGGCATATACTTTGTAAAAGTTAAAGTTTAGGTGTTAGATATGTGGATATATAGAATTAAGCGGTATGTATGTAAATCTTCCTAAAATTTTACGATCTCCTAAGTAGCGGTCATGATTGTGTAGTTCAAAGAATTTCAGAAGGCAACACGAGTTATACAGGCTTTGTGCTCTGAGGCTAAGGTGTGTCTCTCTCTTACCCATTTTCACCCAAAACTTAAAAGGTTGCCTGGGATCTTTTGTATTTTTAGTTTATATTTTATAATTTATAATTTTATTTTTTTTATATTTTGATTTGAAGTAGAATATGTTTGATGTGATCTAATGGTTAGTTTTTAAAAACATAAAAAAATTAAAAGATTTTATGTGTTTTTAAAATAAATTAATTAAAAAAATAAAATTTTTTAAAGCTACACTAGGCAAACATATTTTAAAAAAAAGGCAGAAATAAAATAAAAATGAACCCAGAGGGAATTATCATTTTACATAGTTTTAAAATTTGAACCAAACAAGCTAGCCTGACTGATTTAACCCTGTGCCAATTCTTCGACAAATTGTCCATAGGCCCAAAGATGCTTTTACATGGATACATGATTGAATATCACAAGTGGAGTTGATCAATCTGATTTTTAAATAACCAGCAGCTCTAAAATTGATCAATTTTAACTTTTGAATTTTGATTAAATGGCTAGAAATAAAGAATTTAAATTAAAAATTAAGAAAATATAATATCTCAAAATTTTGATTTAAAATCTTATTTAAAATATTAAAAGATGAAACATCCAAAATTAATATATTTATATGAATTGTTAAAATATCATTATTGAATTATTATGATATTATTTAAATCATATTAAAATAATTTTATCTTTCATTACATCATCTGTTTCAACTCCCTATTCAATTCTAATTGAGTCCTTATTTCTTGAACCACTTATTTTTTTTCGGTTTATTATTTGATCTGATTTTCATAATCTTATATTTGTGTGTCACTGGCAAGGGGTCAAAACGGACGATGGTTACAAGCAAGGTTCCTGCGACCAAGAGGTCCTTGGAGAAGTTCCTGTTCCATGTTAAGGCTCTTCTTCATAATAATTCATCAAGCGGCTGCACTTTCTGGATGGGTAATCTTTCACCACAATAGCTGTACTTCTTTATTTCCTCCTCCATTAGCAGTATAAAGCTCGTTGTGTTTGCACCATTTGCATGGGCATAACTCTATGCCGTGGCAAAGATTTTATTATTAGTAGCAATAGGTCTTTGAGAACTGTTTGTGCTCATCTAAGCATGACATGATGTCGGATTGTCTGCATTCATGTGGACCAGTTTTCTCCAAATAGAAATTGATTAGAAATAAAATGAAGAAACTCAATTTGTCGAGTTTGAGTATCACCCAACCCGAAAAAATAAGCTTTTAGTCCTGATAGTTTTAGGTCCAGTGCAATATCTAAATAATCAATCAGCTTTTATGTTGCACTTTTGTTAAAGCAAATTCAGTCTTAACATTGTCCCATCAATAGTTTAATAAGACAGATATTTACATACATAGTGTAATTGTTGTGTATATAATTCAATATCTGAATTTTCGTAATATAATTTTATAACATTTAAGTGTTCATACTCTTATCAAAATATATCATGAAAAAGTGCATTTAGATCTACACAATGAATGACATCTTGATTTGACGTTAAAAGATTTATATGTTATATAAATATAAAAATTTCGGGCATCTATATACATACCACCACATTCCTATGTATTTACATATCTAACGCCTAAACTTTATTTTTTACATTTGTACCTCACAAATCTTTCGTATCACATTAAATGTACCAACGTTTTAATTTTAAAAAAGTGAAATATACATTTTCATGCCTACCTAAGGTGACATGTATATATCTAAAATTTGAAGTTTAGGTGTTGGATATGCAAATCCATAAGAATAGAATGGTATGCATGTAAACCTCTAGAAATTTATGTATTAGATCCGTGAATACTTAAAAAATTTTATGCCAGGTACATATCTCTAAGAATAGGGATATTTACATAAGAACATCCTCATTAAGATTTCATGTGGCAATGTGGCAGGTAACTTGAAGCACAAAGACCTTCAAGGCCAGGTGGTGAGTTCCCAGCTGTATGAAGACGACGACGCTAATCAGGTGAAAGATCCAAACAGGAATGAGCTCCCTGAATCAGTGGGTGATTGTGAAGATTCATGACGCTGAAAACTGAATGTGCCACATGGAGGAAACTCAGTTCAGACTGCGAGGTGAGAAACCCTCTCTTCTTGGACAAAATATTATATCCGGATTCCGAGACGTAATTTGCGTTTGGAGTCCATTCCAATGATGGGGCGCCACATATCAAGTGAGTTTCACCGCTTTCAACAATGTCAGTATATTGCGATGGGGCTCACTTGAGATGTGGTGCCCCACCATTAGACTCCCGATATAATATTTTTTCCTCTTGAAAGTCCGTATGTAATACTTTTTTCCTCTTCCTGAACTAGCTATATTGAGTCTTGTGATATTTTGTTTTTAGTTGGGCTTTTTCATGGTCTTTTCTTCTTAGCTAGCAAATAGGAGTAGATATGCAAATTTTAGAGTTGATTAGGAGGTGCGCATGAGTACGTACATGCCATTTAATTCTTATGTTTTAAATAGCAAAATAAACTTCGAGCGCTGGAGATAAAACCCTGCTTAAAACCTAGGCCCCCTGGACGCGCCAAACGATCTCAATTCTCCGCCGACCAGCTCCGACTTCACCAATGCCACCGCCGGCGCTCTACTCCGGCCAACATCGCCTCCTCCCCCACATCCTTCTCCAACGCTGCTTCTCAGCAGTACAAGCCCGCACCTTCATCGACGCCCGCATCCACTGGGTCCGCGACCGTGGCCTCGATCATGCCGTTGAGAAGGAGAAGCACCTCCTCCCCTTCCACTCACTCAAAGACTTCCTTCTTCAATACTTCCCATCATCATCCTCCACAGCCTCTTCCGTTCCCCTCGACGCCATCTCTGAGCGTCGTCAAGACCTCCGCCTCCCATTCCGCGCCATTCGCTTCATCCGTCTCTTCCCCAACGCCTTCATCGAGGAAGCTCCGAATCCTTCTACATCTTCTTCTTCCTCTTCCCCTCCCCGCCCTTCGATTAGTCCCACGGACGATCTCATGCTAATCCACTCCGAGGAGCTCCGCGCATTTGAGTCTTCTCGCAACAACGCCGCCGATCGCCTCCTCCGCCTCCTGATGCTCGCCCCCTATCGCCGACTGCCTCTTCCTCTAATCGACCGTCTCCAGTGGGATCTCGGCCTCCCCTGTGATTTTGTTCGCTCTCTCTTACCCGACTTCCCTGATTACTTCCAAATATCGCCCTCATCCGGTAGGGATAACCTAGATATCGAGCTCGTATGTTATCGAAAAGATCTCGCCATTTCAGCCATGGAGAATTATGCTATGCGGACTGGTGGTTACAAGAAAGGCGCCTCTTTAGCATTCCCTTTACATTTTTCGAGGGGATTTGAGCTTGAAAAGAAGGTGAGGAAGTGGTTGGACGAGTGGCAAAAATTGCCTTATGTTTCTCCCTACGAATCTGGTTCAAACCTTCCGCCAAAGAGTGATATTCAGGAGAAATGGATTGTTGGGGTTCTTCATGAGGTTTTAAACTTATTGATTGGGAAGAAAACTGAGATGGAAAATTTAGTTTTACTTGGGCAGCACCTTGGGCTGCCAGCGAGGTTCAGAAAATTGATTACCCAACATCCAGGAATCTTTTATTTGTCAAACAAGCTCAGGACACAGACGGTTGTTCTCAGGGAAGCTTATAGGAGGGATCTTTTGATAGAAAAGCATCCAATGATGGGGATTAGATATCGGTACATTCATCTTATGCATAAGAATAGGAGTTCTGGGGAAAAAAAGAAGAAGGATCGGAGTTCCAGGAGAGTTGGGCATTCAGTGGAGGATGATGAAGATTACGAAGCAGAAGCTAGCAGTATAGAGGAAGAGGGGGAGGAGGAAGAGGATGGAGATTATGAGTTCTCAGAGTCTTCTGATTTTGAATCCGGGGATGAAGAGAGTGATGATGACAATGATGGAGTTAGAGATGATAATCTTTCTTTTCCTGCACAAGAAGTTCAACCAAGAAGGCCATCTCCAATCAGAGCAAGTTCTATAGAAAGGGAACTTATTACTAGTAAGAGTAGAAGAAATGAGATGCATAGCATTGGAAAGAGAAAATACACTGAAACAAATTGGAGGGCGCCACCAAAGAGTAGATTCAGTGTAAAATTATGATCTTGGTATTGGTTTGTCAGATGATGTTATGTGCTTAATGGAACATAAGGCGTCACTGCCTTTGAAAGTACTGCTTTACTTGCAGGTACCGTATACATTAGATCTGTTTCCTGTGTTAGCAGAGTGCTATCAGTTTTTAGTTAATCAAGTGATTAGGGTTTTTATAATGCTATTGTTAATATATTTGTGTTGCTGACTTGAGAATGCCTTTCTTTTTTTTTGAAACTTGAATTTTTTCAAGTGCATGTCAGCTGTGGTGAACTGATTAATACTAGAACGATGGATCTGTTGAGAAAGATTTATGTCAGAAATGAAGGTTTCGAAGAAGCTCAACACCCAAAAAAAAAAAAAATTTCCTAGTCAGATAAATGCAGTTGAAGTTAAAAGTTAAAGTTAAGAAAATCATTTAAAAGGCAAACCTTGAGTAATCCAATAAGATTTTGTGCATTTTCAGAGTACTAGTCTTTGATCTATAGGGGTTGTTTGGTCAGGAACATGCTTTCATTTTGCAGGGGTTATAGAATATCAAATGTTTGGTTGGAAGAAAAACAAATGTTGCGTAAAATTTCAATGTATTTGGAATTCATACTCTAGTTCATTTTTGTCGTATTTGGAAATATTGGATTTGGGCAAATTTTAAATGCAGTGATTTGTGTAAAGTTACACTGCTGTCCGCCTGCCTTTTGCCACCCTTGTCGACCTTTCGCCACCTCTGCGGCAGCCTTTCACCACCTCTGCCGCTTGCACTGGTTGCCGTCACCACCATCTACCGCTGTTCACCATTGTTTGCCGCTGCCAACTCTGGCCATTGGTTGTCGCCGCCAACCCTGGCCACTCGTTGCTTCTGCCGACCTTAACGAGTTTATTTTACATTGAATTCATTTTTCTTTAAACCAAATAAAAAAAATGTTAAATCTTATAATTATTTTACTTAGAATCAAACAATCCTAAATTATGTCAAGTATAATACACTACTTATAACACCGTATTCTTTTTTCAGCAAACCAAATAAACCCTTAATATTTTCAAAGACAAAAAATCTAAAATATTGTGGTGAAATCAAAGAGATTTTGCAATGCTAGATATGCTTAACATATTGTACATTTAGTTATTATGGTTGGTATGAATTCATTAATCTAATGGCTTTTAATATGCATGTGCACTCTAAACTTGCATCATCTCAAATCTTGATCATATTGGCTTGTTTCTGGTATGAATTTAGTCCCCTGCGCATTTATTTTTCTTTACTGAGCCACCGACCTGTTGCTGGTTTCTTGTAGGTCCTTGCATATATACATATACTATAATGGGTGAAAAAAGGACCAAACTTCTCACTTTTAGTTACTAATTTGTGGACAAGATTTGGTCTATTCTAGTTATTTAAAGTACTTACTGATATTTATTTAACCTTTTTAAATGTCGATGGCTGTATTGCTTATAGGAGCTGCCTCAATGTAATCAAAATTTTTTAATTTTGATTTTTGTCTTGATTTTATCAAGATTGTAAGAGATATTTTCATCTCAGGTCGTGATTGTTACAACTTTAGTCCAAATACACGGTATTTTCTTTTTTCTTTAATGCGGTTTACGAACATAGAAGAGATTACTCTTTCTTTTTTTCTTATAGAATTTAGCATGATGATTTTATTTGGAACAATAGTTTTTTTACATGTCTATATTTCTTATTAGTTTGGCATTGTAGTTTTTTCTTTTATTTAAGTAGTTCTTTCTTCAAGTTATTTTTTTTTTACAAATGCTGAAAGGAGGGGCACTTGATGTCATGGAGTTTTGCAACTTGTCCCATTCTTCTTTAGCTCTTCATTTTTGGAAATATTGGTCTGCAAGAAGTGCTTGTGAAATGTTTATGTTGATTCTCATTTTTCTTGTGCTATAATTAAAGTGAAAAATGTTATTAGGACTATTATATCTCCTATTCATAACATCACACAAATCTTGTGTATAAAAATAGGTTTCTATTTTGATAGATCAGAAATCATAATTTTCCTGCAGAAAAAAATTGGATTTGGGATGGATGAGAGGAATGCGTCAATCATTGTTGTGTCCGGAAAAGTTTGCTCTTAGTATTGGATCGAGCTTGCTTTGAGCTCTCGTAGATTTAAGTAAAAATTAGTATGAAAAGGATTAAAAGACTTTGTAAAAGTGGGAAATATTTGAAGAAGGTAATTTTTTTTTTAATTTCTTCTTGCTCTTAATTTGGTTCATACAACGGGGCATGTCTATTTATAAGCTACTTAATTTATGGACTCTTCTTTGACGTTTGAGTATAATATGTTATTTTGAAATTTTCATGCATTTTAGTATTTCCTCAAGTTTCCTGGAATATTCTTTTTTATTATAAATGAACAACATTTTCTAATAATACATGAGAGAATTTATGTAAAAACAGTAAGGAGAGTTTCACAAATCTTTATGAGTGAGGCTCCTTTGTGCTCAATAAATGATTAAGATAATCCATTGATATGAGATGTGAAATTTTTCTTGTGAATCTTAATTAATTATTTATCCCACCCTGAACTCTGCCTTGAGACATTTTGCCATTAATTCAATGATAGCATATGGGTTACAAATATTTACTATTGTAAACCAACAAAATGGTAAAATAACAGCTGCTACAATATTAACTCTGAATCAGCAATGACACGTGTTGCATTTATGTAATAGCTGTAATTCCTATATAACTATGTTGGAAATTCAATATAAACAATTAAAATTACAAAATATTCGTTTTCTATCAATAGAATTTATTAGTTAACTACAGAATATTTAGTATTTTTGAAGTTGTTAAAGGTTTATAAGGTGAACATTGTCTTCTATCATCAAAATGTCGACAGAATATTAGAAATTCTTTTAGTGGAGACTCTAAAGTAAACACCGTTTTAGATTGTATTAGTTGCAATTTGACAAAATATTGATGGCAAGTCATAACCATTACTAGTGGTCTCTCTAAGGCTGTGACACTTGTGTGTTTTAAATTTCTTCATCAATATTTTGTTTTTTTTATCATGTTTTTATTTTTTATTGCAAATATTTTGATTCCTCGTCATAAAATAAAAAAGGGTTGAAAAACAGTCTCGTATAATCCATTCAGACAAACTCAGTGGATAAGTTCTGAAATGTCTCTGCCCTTGGATTTGTCCACATGTATAAGCCTCTCTCACTTGCTGAATTCCTCTAATGGATACCCGACTATTTTATTTTGGGCCTTTTTTTTTTTCTGGAAGCTGATTATCAGAGAATCCAGCTTATAAAGTTGGGAGATTTACATAGATACCACTCAATTCCTATGCAATTACATATCAACACTTAAACTTCAATTTTTACGTGCATACCACTATGCCTATGTATGAAAATGTGTATTTCACTTTTAAAAAGTTCAAATTGTGACATTTTTATGTGATATGTAAACTTTGGGGCGTATAAATGTTTAAATTAAAATTTTGCTGTTACCTATGTAAGTACATGGGAAATGGGTGGTTTGTATGTAAAAATGCCTGAAAAGTCTGAAACTGTTATTTTGTTTTCTTGTTCGTTATCTTATCAAGTATGACTAATTGGGTATTATTCAGCACACCCACTTAATACTATAAATAAACATAGTATAATGCTGTGGGATGCAATAAATGTCTGATTTCAATTTAATGTTTGGAAAAAAATTCATATTTGATGGACAAAGTATTTGATAGTGAAATCTGATTAAAAATGGGTTGGCATTCCATTTTTTTTGGTTTTGTTCTTTGACACTGTTCCATGCATGATGTTTATGACATGCTCCAAGACTAATTGTCATTGAAATTAAAATACTTTGTTTCACCAATCTCAAATCAAAGTAATACAACACAACGCAACTCACATGAATACGTAAAAGATTAGCATCACCAATTCGAGAGGTTGGCGATTTCTCCCAAATTCTACAATTCGAGATGTAGGAAATCTCTCCCCAACTCTAACCCTACGACTTGAGACTTGTTATCTTCTGCATAACTTTAACCTTAAACTAGTAAGCTCTATTTATACCAAACAGTAATTAATAATAAAAGACTAAGGGCCCGTTTGGGGCAGCTTATTGACTGCGGTGGTGGTATGAAAACGTCGCATGGGTGTTTTAAAAATGCTTTCGGCGCTGCGATTTCGTTCCGCTCCGACGCACTTCCAAAATTTTGTTAATAGACAGAGAAAAGGGGAAAGGGCCGCGTCCTGCGTCTGCTTCGCGCGTTAGGTGAAAAATTCCTCCGTGCCCCTCTCTGCTCCCGTCGCCCTCGTTTCGCCCTCCCCGATCTCCTCACCTCGCCCTCGCCTCGCCCTCTCCGAGTTAGCGTTTCATTTTGCTGCCATTTCGAGGCCTGGAGGAAGCTCTGATTCCTTCTTTGATTCTCTCGCATCTTTCTTTTCAGTTTTTCCTCCGCTTTTGCTGCGAACCCTAGAATCGGGTTGACTTTCGTGTTGCTCCGAGCTCCTTGCTCTGTATCTTGGTCGGATTAGGAAAGATCGATTGCTTTTGAGCTGATGGGCGAAGTTAATGGCGATTTACCGGGTTTGCGTTGATTTGCCGAAAATAGGTAAATACTTTAGTATTTTGTGCTCTTCTGCTTTTAGATTTTTCTTTTTTGTTGGGATCGTTTTGTTGATATCAGTTTTTCTTGGTGATTTTGAATGTTGTTTTTTCTTTTGGAGCTATGGTATTCATGCATGGAATTAATTTGTTGTTGAGATGGAGCAAAAAAACTCAATTGTTAAAGTATAAGTGATAATTTTTTTTAGATTGTTTTTGAGTTTGAGCAGACTTATAAGATTTGGAACATGCTCGGTTTTTTCTTTACAATGTTTACAATAATTAGATTGACTTGCTTTTGATCGTAAGTAGTATTCTAGGTTTTAGGCGCTCTTTTGATCGTGTTGTAGAATTGAGGTAACGAAATAGTGAGCAGTGTATTTTAATTTATGTATCTGATTTGTAACTGTTTGAGACTTTTGTTCTATCTTCTATTTCCCCTATACAGTTCTATTGCAAACAGTTTAACCAAATATGGGCAGAATAATCATTTATCCAACAACAGCTGCCAGTAAGTTGTTCTGAATAAGCTGCCCCAAACAGCAAACTAGCTTATTCTGATAATCTGCAGATTATAAATAATCAACAGCTGCCCTAAAAAAACCCTAAATTGTTTTGAGGCTAATAAAAGATTAAATTGCTCTTACGGTAGGCACTGGTGTAATAGTACTCCCCTCCCAAAGAAGCACCTTATCCTTTAGGTGGATAAAAAAAAATTGCTTTTTGTTCAAACTCTCATGTCTTCTTATCACACTGTGAGAACCTGCAATGTTCAATCCTTGCAACAGTGTCTTGGAACGACGTTTTCATCATATCGAAAGCATAGTCCTTTTGCTCGCTTCTTTTGAATTTCTGATCCTATATGACATTTGAAGGTCCCTCGAAGTCGTGGCCCATTATTTATGTCTCGGGGAGCCTCCCTCCGGACTTTCACTGTATGAGTTTTTTGTATCATCATGGGCGTCGCATTTTTGTATGACGCTCCACTTGTATTGTTTCTATTAGCCTGTTCAATTGTTTTTTGAATCTACAACCAAGTGCTCTAATTTCATAGTTTCCCTAATCATTGTGGTTTTAGCATACAAAGAGTTAAACATATGTCGTGCTTTAGAACCTTCATGAAATTAGTCTACAATACTGTTTTAGAAATTTTTTGCAGTATTCCGACAATAGCTCATATTTCTCCCTTTATTTCATAATAGTCATTTACCGAGCTAAGACAGAGAATTGCTCGTGTAGGTATTCTTTTCTATTGGCTCAAAAACGTTCCAACAAACAATCCTTAAATTTCTCACATGAGCGGATCAGGTATCTAGCCTCCCTCCACTGAAACCATGCTAGGTTTTTCCCCTCCAAACATAACCCTGCTGCCATGAGCCTCCCCATTTAGCCCATTCATCTCGAAGTATCGTTCCATCCAATACACCCATCCATGCATGTCTTCCCTCTAAAAAATTGACAGCATAAACCTTCTCTCCCTCAGGTGTTTCCCTTCATTTATCTAAAAGGTAAAATTCCATCCTTTGATCATAATCATACCCAATCCCGACTTCTCTTCTTCCTTCTTCGTGCTCCTCCATACATCTTGCATAACCCCATTCCAATGTTTCAGTCCAAACCCCTCAATCGGAAATCTCTAATCCACCCTCCATTTGAGCCAAAAGAGGGGGTTCTTGATGGTGCATACTTTCCTCATCTTCTTCTCGTCTAGTCTCTTCCCCTTTTGATTTAGTCAAGGATTCTCTAGTCAACTCTTAGTTAAGGTTTGTAAATTGAATGACTGGTGGGGTTTTGGATTGCATCTCAATACGTCTCAACATCATCTCCTCCAAAGTCTCAAATCGATTTTCAATTGAGGAAAACTTTTCTTTTATGGTTGAAAACCTCACTTCTATTCTGGGTTTAAGTTGTCTTGCTTCTCCTATCAATCTCTCTTACAAAGCATCCATTTTCTTGCTGTTATTTGTCCCATTGTTTGGCTTCCTAGTTAGCTCTTATCGTGATTGTATTGCAAGTCAGTGATCCCGGATCATGTCAATCCCCAGATAGCTCTTATTGCGATTGCATCATGGGGTTCGATCACGAAGGTGGTTCAGCAGTCGATGGAGAAAGTCCGGATGAAACCGTCGTTGCCTTAGATTATGTGATCCCATCATTATTGTACGGGAGAGAAAGGCGAGACAGTCAAGTGAAGAGACTGTCGTTGGCTTAGATTACTGTGATCTCGTCATTGCTGCACACAACAAAGAAAGGCAAGATGAGACCGTCGCAGGCTCAGATTACCGCGATCAGAACCTGTAAGCCACGACCCTCCCTTCGACTTCACAGCTAGCTTGAATTGCGATCGGATCGTCATGAGGTATGCCGCGATCTTTATTTCTTCCTAGAATTTTTTGACGTTCTGATAATAATTTAATACATCCAAGGTGAATTTTCATTGAAATTGGGGCAAATAAATTATTTTATTTCACTAATCTCAAATCAAAGCAGTGTAACATAACACAACTTACACAATTTCATAAAAGACAAAGATCTACTACAATTTGAGTGTTGGCGATCTCTCCTAAATTCTACAATTCGAGAGGTAGAAAATCTGTCAGAAACCCTAGCCCTGAGACTTAGAAAATCTGTAAAAAGGTGATATTTTTAAATTTGAATTCGCTCATAGTTTTGCAGAAGTTTTTTTATATGCATATATTACATCTATATTAAGCAATCATTCGATGATAAGTCCGAAAAAAGGTATTGTGAGCTGGTAGAAAACATCAATCTCCTGCAACATTTTATTTTTTAAGAGCAATAATAAGTTTTTCATTTGGAGCATTCTCTTATAAATTTCTAGATTGTTTGCAAATATCAGCTTCCTGCTTCTTGCAAATGCTTTATTGTCAATGTAAGAAAACAAGAAATCTAAGAGAAAATTCTACAAAAAATAGATTTACAAGAACAATTTTTTCCCTTGCATCTCACCCATCATGTCAATTTGAACAGCAAACTAACAATTTCGTAGTTTTAGGGGACATTTGGTGGCAGATAATTACATCTGAGTTGCTGAAATTTCTTTACATTCCTTTTCAAATGAAAACCTAAAGCATTTTGGACATTTACAGACATACCACTCTAATCTTTAACATTACATCAAAAATATCATAATCACTATATTTTTAAAAGTGAAATACACCTTTTCATGCATAATTTTGTGACACCAATGTGTTAAAAATGTAAATATCAAACTATGAGTGTTAGATATGTGATTAAATAAAAAGTTTGTGATTTGCATGTGAATTTCCCCAAACTTTTTCCTTATTTTGCAGGCTTGACATATGAGTTCCTTGATTTACAACGAAGCACCTGTTTTTGAGCTTAACAGCTAGACCATTTTATGTGCTCCTATCTATTGTCCGAACCAAACTGATGCTTCCGAGTTGCAATGCCGGCAATCTTGCTCGATAGGAAGGTGAAGCTAAAGCCCTAAACCATCTTGCTTTTCTAAAACATTTTACATGTTTGTGCTTTAAGATTGTTGCTGGTTGAAAGAAGCTTTAATTGAACTAATTTGTGGACTTATAACCCAATCCAACTTACCGCCCAAGGTTCATATATTGTATTCCACTTTTTGGATGTAGGTTAAAGGTAATGTTAGGTATGTTCTAATTTGCATTTCTAGATAAATTATATGGGCATTTTCTTACAGAGCACGAAATTCTTTTGTATTTACATATCTGACAATTAAACTTTGTCGTTAATGTCACATAAAAAATAGTACTATTACCACATTTTAAAAGTGAAATACACCTTTTCATGCATATATGTATGTAAATATGCGAGTTTAGGTGTGAGATATGTAAATACATAAGATTTGTGTGATATGTATGTAAATTCAGCTAAATTATATCTGGTTTGCCAAAAAAACAAGAAAGAAAGTGCTCTATTATTGTCCATGAAGGTTTCTTACCATTAAGAAATTGGAAGTTTTACAGGCATACCAATACCACTTAACTCCTATGTATTTATATATGTAACATTTAAACGGCAATTTTTACATATATGCCGCCTTGTCTATGCATGAAAAAGGTGTATTCCACTTTTTTTAAAAAGTTAAAATAGTGATATTTTTTTGTGATATGAAATCTTTGGGTGGTATAAATGTTAAAAGGAAACTTTAGGTGCTACATATGCAAATACATAGGAATATGTCTGTAAATGCCCCTAAGAATTTTTTGCTGGTTATGTTGAGTCATTTCATGTATTGGTTTTTTCAGCATAAGATTTCCGCCCCGAAAAATTCTCCGTCAAGTAATGGAAGGATTGTTTGTTTCTTGGACTCTTTTTAGTTGAAATTGAAAACTAATGGTTTTTTCATGCCTCTGAACTCTTTGTCAGTTATGTTTCCTAAATTTAAATTGCAACAAGTTATGCTTTGTGCCTTCTGTTGATATACTTGGTGACTAGTGTATCTAGAATGACATAGCCCATGATTGCTAATAAAGCTCTATGGATATTAGAGCTCGAAGACCTTTTTGCTGACATACTTGGTAAGTAGTATATGTAGAATGACATAACTATAGGATTTTCATCTGGTCTATCTTTTTGACTTATGTTCTCTAATTAGTGAAATTCTCATCTAAAAATAATTTTAAGCCTAAAATTGATCTTGAGCAAGCTCTTTAATTGAGAGGCCTCCTCTGTGAGTGGGAGGAGTATTTACTTATGGGAGTTTAGGCTTATAAAAAGTCTTGATCACAAAATTTAAACTAAGCTTAACACAACCTTAGGGAACATTTTGTTTTAAAAAAATTTAATCTACGTTAAGGAAAACTGAGATTTAGGGCCTGTTTGGGGCAGTTTTTCTGGCGGGTTGCATTTTGAAAATGCAGCTTAGTATGTTTGGAAACAAAGGCGCGATGGCGTTTCTAGATAATATATCTTAATATGTGGATGTGGGTTTGACCTTGCTGCCCGCATTCTTTCGCGGACATATTATTTTGTTGCCCCACAGCTCCCTCTCGATCCCGTGGCGTCCTCTCTCTTGTGTTTCTTTTGCAATAGCTACCTCTCTCGTTCGCTCTCGCGAAGTTCTTACCCTGCTGCTTAGGTATTTCTCTCGTGCCTCTCCAAGCGCCTCTCTCTGGCGGTAACTTGCCTTTCTCCTCTCTTTTCCCTTTGATCTTTGATTATTGTGCACTATGTGTAATTCATGTGCTCATTATCAATTAATGTCTTTTTCTTTGCAATTTGTGGCTTTCTCATTTGCGATATGTAGGGTTTTGTGAGAATTTTGTGGAATTGATTATGAGCTTTCTCATTTTGTGGCTTTGTCAATTTCATCTTTAGTTATTGTGAAAATTTTGTGGTTGCGATTTATGGGGTTTTATGGAATGGTGTTTCGGGTGCCCTGTATATAGATAGCAATGTTTCGGGTGCCCTATATGTCTTCGCCTCAATTGAAAAATGGATGAATGAGGGAGCTTGATTTGTAGATAGCACTCCTTCGGAGCCCTGTATGCCACTTTATGAATTGAAAAATATATAATGAAAGATAGATTTTTTTTCAAGTGTTTCTATTTAGATAGCATTGTTTTGGGTATCCTGTATGTAACCAATGAGAATTTAAAAATATGGGTGCCCTGTAAGTATTGTTTTGGGTACTTGATTTTTTAGTTAGAATTTGAAAAATATGGAGTTTATGTTTAAAAATTATTATTATCTTATTATTAATTATTATTTTAATAGTTTTTTTTTCTTAATTTTAGTAATCATGATGCTCATTGTTGAATGAAGTGTCTATATTTATTTTGTAATGTTATGTACTAGATTTTTATTTTTAAAGTATAAAATGTATGGGTATGAACAATTCTATTAGAAACAATATTATTATATAAGGGCAACATGATCATTTATCTAGAAATAGCTATAACATTGCTGGTTTTAAACTGCAAAAAAATAAACAGACAGTTAGCTTATCCGCAGCAATTTCTGCGCAACACTTTTTTATTAAGCTACAGTTGCCCCAAGTAGGCCCTTAAGAATGTAAAATTAGAAACTTTTGCATTCTGACTTTGAAGGAAAGATGGAAATATNACTTTTTTATTAAGCTACAGTTGCCCCAAGTAGGCCCTTAAGAATGTAAAATTAGAAACTTTTGCATTCTGACTTTGAAGGAAAGATGGAAATATTAAGGGTGATTGGGGTGTAAGCCTAAAAATAAAAGTTAAATGAAGTTCACTAATTTTACAGATAATCTGTAATGTCATAAATCATTAACTATATAGTTGAAAAAATATAAATTACAGACCCCAAAGGAAAAGAAAAGCAAAACAATTTAAACGAAAGAAAAGGAAAGATCAAATTAAATGAAACAAAAAAAAATTTAAAAACCAAATTAACCAATAAAAATGCAAAAAATTAAGCTTGGAAAGTTTTTTAAAAGAAATTTAAAAAAGAAGAAAGTTAATCAAGAAAAATCTTCAAAGTAATTTGAGCTTTCTTGAAGGATCTTGATTGATTTGGAGGAATTCTAGGCTTGTCATCTAGCAAAAAATATGCAAATTCCCTTGTGATGAGTAACATATGGTGTGCCACGTTCGATGGGTGGAGTCAACACGATCAATGTTTTGACAACTAAGTGGCTTGAGAATGACTATAATTCACCCCTAGTCGAGTTAATCTTTTCTGCTAGTGACTCAGAATTATTGATTAATCATAAATTTCAAAAGAAAAAAGATGTTTGACAATGTTTCTGCATAAGATCTTCAAAGTTCTTCATTGTGAAAATTCAATCAAGACTACTTTTCTTATAGGGTATGGTCATAATCCCTACCTTCAAGCCTTTCTTAATTCTTTATGAATTAAGCCTCATCTCTTGATACAATATGCATTACACATTAATGTTAGAAATTGAATCTATATGTTTATGTATTTACTTGAGCTTGATTCTTTGATGATAACTATTAGTGTTCCCACAACCCATTACTCTTCAAAGATTATTAAAAGAACTTTTTTAGCTCCAATTGAGCTTGTCATGTCCACCTACAATTTGGACCACCCAATGATGCAATAGGGTTCACTAGTTGATCTCAAGTGGTGAAGTAATAGTGTCATTGACATTGGAAGGAAGAAACACACACGAAATGAAAAGAAATTTCATTGCATATCAACAACATGATCAGCTTGTATTAAAAAAATATGAAAGAATACTAAACTGTGAAACATTATGTGTGCTTTTGAGGCACCTATCATTGATAATGGCTTTTTGATTGCATGTCATAATTGGAGATAATCACTCATCAGACCAATTTGATAATGATAACAAATTTAAATACGGTTAAAGTTCACAAAGGTAATTTCAAAATATCTTCATGGGTACACTCAAAAATTGCAAACAAGTAAGGGCATTGTAATTTCTATAAAGACGATGTGGTTATACTGTGCTCCTGAGTCATGAAGCCTAGAAGAAGGGTAGAAACTATGAAGCCTAGAAGAAGGTTTTATGCTATTAGATGGACCATACACACCACGGAACTCACCCCTTTTGCTTAATTTAAAATCAGCTCATTTAGTAAAATTTGACCTTCGTCTATCTATTATCTTTAAATGGCACCGCCAATGAGATAGATCATTTTATTAGGTTGGGTGGCTATTAAAATGGTTGAATAATTAGATTAGTGTTTTGATGATCTAAGATGATAAAATAATCTATTCTTGTATTTTTTAATTTATTTTCCATTCACTTTGATCCGTTAAAGGTTTATTTTTTTTCTTTTCTATAATTCAATATGTGGCACAACACTTTCTTTTAATATAATCAATCCTTAATTTATAATTTTCTAATTTAAATTCAGTCTAAGAGGTCCTTTTCTATCACACAATAGGCCTGAAACGTTCCTCCACTTCAACCAACCAACTTGATTTCTACTAATAACATCCCCATCAATATAACAATCACTTTGAATAATAGACCCGGAATATCAAAAGCGTTCACGCCTTTTAATAATTTGATCACACATAGTTACATTTCTGTCATTAGAGCTACTATTAATAAATTTACATTCCATGTATTCTGGTTTAGTACCATTCAAACGAAGGCCTTTAGACTCCAAGGTAGGCCTCTATCATTCAATCATAAATGTTGATATCTATCCTCCTAATATATTTGCTCCTCCCCTTATTCCAGTTATTGAATCTCGTAATTTATTTTTCTTAACTTAGTTTTTTATAATTCCTCCTAATTACATCTTATTGCACTCATATTATCATCTACTAAAATACTCTCAGAGTAAATTGCCAAAATTGTCCTTGATCATTTACTTGCAGTCAATTTAGTCCCAGACTTTATAAAAGTATCAAAACAGTTCCTAATAGCTTTAAGTCTGAACTATTTCAGCCTCAATTTAAAAAGTTAGGTACTATCTTAACATTTTATATAAATTATTTTGACACTTACTCTAAACTTTAGGTTGAGATAAAAACACCATACTATATCCAAGCTCCTTGAATGGGCACATTGCTAGTTGGCATTACTTCTTGATCATGTCATGAAATATGGTCGGCCGTGTTATTATATTCTTAACTTGTGGATGCATTTAGCCATACCTAATATCTTAGATCTTTATATTAAAAAAATATATATAAATAATAATATTTTTCTATATTTAAGATTATGTAGCTAAATTATTTGTATTTATATATGAGTGTTATACAGTAAGACAATACCATGAAAATTTAAAGATATTTTTAAAAATTTATTATTTATATTTTTGCAACTAAAAAATATTTATAAGTGAACCACATTGAGATAAGATGATTTACTAAAAAAGGTGCAAAAAATGCTCTCATTAAAGCTGTAAATAAAACTAGTTTCATAAGATATTAGGGAGAAAAATATTGATATTGATATAAGCTGTGAAGAATAGGTTTTACTATCTTTGCTTAGTTGTTCAAACATAACTAATTAAAAAAAATATGACTTTGTAAAACCTACCTAATTAATTAATTAATTAATTAATTATAATACTAATTAAGATAAGATTAGTGATGATTATAATGATTAAGATATTGACCTCCATTTATTCTCTTTTCGCTAATATTACATAAGGACTGCGCACGTAGAGTTACGTGCGCAGTCCAATGAAATTATGTCGTGGAGGTGATCGGCCCCGTACACAAATGAATATTCCATCGTGTTATTCAGATGTTATTGTCTGTTATTCAGGTGTTATTGTGTGTTATTCAAGTATTATTGATGTGTTCTTGTGTTATAATAACACCAAGAATATTCTCATATCATTAAAATCTAAATAACATATAATAACACCTGAATAACACGAGAGAAATATTATCTGGTGTTACCGGCCCGATCATCACCACGACGTAATTTCATTGGACCCCGCAAACTGATATAATATTTTTTCCTTTTCAGCACACTTTGTACTCTAATGTCTTTTATTCTCTTATTATTCATTGAATGATGATAATTTCTAATACTTTTGTTTGGTGGGGGGAATTGGTCAACGAGTCCAAAGGAGTTTGACTTGTGTGATTTCATATTATTTAAATATGAAAAAAGCTGGAGTCAACCATGCACGATAGTTTGTCCTGATGAGGGCTGGTGATTCGATGGCTGACGTGCCGCAGCAATAGCCACTCAAAGAGGGATATTATAAAATCTAAATAGGTTTTATATTATTATATCCATAATGTAAAAATATATATATATATAATTGAATTTTCTAACAATTTTAATAATTATTATTGTAGAAATTTGTTCCCTTTAAAGTAAGAAAAATTATTAGGTACCGAATTCGCATATATTTTGACTTCAATACAATATGATTGTATTGGTTGTAACACGACTATATTTTACTGAAATCAGTATGCATATATTATCTGCACCTAATAATTTCTCCTAAAGTAGGGGTAAGTCTTTTCATCAATTTTCCAGTGGCTTAAAAATCGTTGCAATGAAGATAATGGTGGTTTTTAATGGTGTGATTGTTTATTTAAAGTGTTGTGAAAATCAATTTGCTTGAGCTTCGCTCGAATTGTACAAACATTAGTAGATTTTGACGAACTAAAATTATGCGAGGTATTTAGTTTTTCCTTAAGATGGCTTTTTAACTCTTTTTGTGGAAGAGATAGCTGCCAACATAAGTGCAATTATGTAAGGATGATAGCATTTTCACATTGTTTTTTTGGAAGAAAACATAAATGTCACCCATGTTCTTATCTATTTATATATCCAACATCTAAACTTCAATTTTTATATATATGCCGCCATATACTACAAGTTAGAACATTGATATTTTTGTTGTGGTAAGAGAGATTCTGATGGTGCAAATACCAAAAAAAAAACAACATTTTGATGTTTGATATGTAAATACATCTACAGTATGCATGTAAATTTCCCTTTTTTTTCACATAAAATTGTTTTTATCATAGGATTCATGAAGTAGACAGAATTGATATGGCCACCAATCTTCCCTCTGCTTCATATTTCAAATTAAACACAAGCTAAGCCATATATGATTTGGTTCTGCAGTAAAGTAATCAGTGCATGAGAAGAAAATATTACGTCAGGTGAACTGGATGTGCAGACGACGGCGTGGATCGTATTATGTCGTGCGTCCTGTAGTGTGGTGCGATCCACGCCATTTTCTGCCGTCTTCCGTTCTCCTCTGCAAGAGAAATGATTTTTTTTTTTTCTAAAACAAATGTGATTTAATTATGTCGGCTCATTCTCTGTCGTTAGTGCTTAGTTCTATCTATCGTGCATGGTTTGTACTATTATATTTTAAATCTCGTGTGTAACATGATAACATTGAGCGGTGCCTTTCATCTAATGCTTAGTCTCTTCGGCTATTAACACTCATAGTTTAATGTGAAAATAGTCGTTAACTTATTTTTATTTGTTATTATTTACTCCACATGTTTTTATTCCTTTATTTTGCATTGTGCTCGTGTTTTTTCAAATGCTGAGGTAACTGCAGGATTTTATCAAATTAGAGTCGGTCAATTCTGACGCTAATCTGCCAAAACTCTTATGCAAAACATTATTAGCAACGAATTTGTGTGAGATGTATCGTCCACACGGAAACGTGCTTCCAAAATATAATTAGCATTGATTGTGGCCGACGCAAATAAATTCCATTGATACTGGCGCCCGAAATTGTTAATTTTAGCCAGTTTTGATGCGACTCATACTGACGTAAACGTTAACTACGAAATTTGTGTCCCAAGTTTGCAGTCATAAACTTGCATTATCATTTGCACCTACCATGTTTGTCCGAGAGATGATTAGCGTTGAAATGTTTTGAAGATATTAGCATCGAAAATTTTCGATGCAACATGCACATTACAAATATCACAAGCTTTTAATTATCACCAACACAAGGCAAAACATATTAAACAAACATGCATTGACAATAAAAATAAGTAGAATTTGACAAACATTATTCAAAATTCATAAAAGTACCCATAGAACATAATTTATAATATAAAACTAAAATATATGTACAGAGGACAGGTTCCAAATACTAAAAAAAAAATAAAAAAAAAAACAAACTCATCATCATCCTCCACCTCCTCTCGCCCCTCCTTTTCATCCATTAAACTAAGAGGTCGTTTGCAACAACGATCTAGGATCTGCTCCAGTTGTGCTGCAGTAAGTGATCTATAATCTCCTCATGTTGACGGAGCTCATTCATCATAACACTAACTCGCTAGAGACGTTCATCATTCTCCATTGCTGATTACCTCAGACCAAATTGCGTAATTCGAGAGTGCTCAACCTCAAATGCAAAAACACTTTTTGCCCAGACCATACGCACATCACTTCTTCTTCCCTGTCGACTACATTCACATCTCAAAATTAGAGTGCTCAATGGTAAACTGGCTACCATTATTACTAGTGGTTGTCGGGCTCTGGCTTTGTTTATGGATCCACGTGTCTCGACTACGCTCGTAACAATCTTATAAAATAAAACCAATGATTAATTGATATTTTACATTAATAATGTAAGAAAAACATTAAAAACAAAGTTTCTTACTTACATTGACATGACTAGAGGGGTTGGAGACCCGCTAGTTCATCCTTGGGCGCTGATGTGTGGACAAGCTATTCCGCAGTAGTAGGAGGCCGGCCAAGCTCCTTAGCCCGTCGACATGAAAAAAGAACAAGTTTCTTATAATTGCATCGTTGAATTATTGAGTATTTAGTGAAACTTACCAACTTTCGGCAATGCTCTATGTGCATGATCGATCCTCAAATATGGAGAGCGACACCCCTAGCTCCCTGAGTCCTCATATTATGCTGGTTTTTTGCCCTTTTTCTCTGATAATCAGAAGATGCCCATGATATGGTCAACTTGCCCAAATGTGTTACAATGTATTACATAACTAGCACCTAAACTTTAATTCTAACAAACATTCAACTCAATTCTAGTGTATTACATATTTAACACATAAGCTTTCTATTTTTGCAAAGAAATCACAAAATTCTTATGTATTACATATCTATCGTCTAAACTTCAATTTTTACACAAAAACAACGCAAATCCAGAAAAATAAAAAATGGGAACAATTTTTTTTTGGGCTCGATATATGAACGAGCCGAACACGAACAGAATTTTGTTCGATCATGTTCGACCGTTTTGACTTGAAGTGTATATATATATATAATGAATATTATTTTTAAATAATTTAATTAACAACAATGCTATAAAAAATTATAATCAATTAAAATTAATAAGTAAAAATAGAATAAAAATATATTAAATTTTATTACTGTGTTATTAGGATCGTCAAAATAGCTCATTATTCGTGAATAGCTCGTGTTCTGCTCGATAAACAAACGAGCCAAACACAAACATATTTTTGAGCTCGATATATAAAAAAGCTGAACATGAACAATGATATTTTTTAACAAGCCGAGTCTGGATTCGCTCAAGCTCGGCCCCTTTACACCCCTAACAGCTGCAGGCATGACTAGGATTGTCAAAATGGTTTTTCGTTCACGAACAATTAACGAGTCAAACACAAACAAATTTTTGTGTTTGAAGTATAAACGAGTCGAACACAAACGATGATATTTTTTAATGCGCAGAACAGGAACTGGGCCCAGGTTCGCTCGCGTTCGGCTCGTTTACACCCCTATTTGTAGAAAAGAGTCGTTATCTGAGCCTTAAAGCAATTGAACAGTGGAAGCACAAATATTGAAGCTTGCTCTCATGGGATTTGAACTTTAGGGCAGCGATTGCCGACACAAATTAGTTAGCACCGGCCACACCATTTGGCCAATCGACACTATTAAGTAATTATACTGCATCTAAAATTTTTTCGAAGTAAGTCCTTCGCATCGACACAAAGCAATATTAAGGTCGTCTCTAATCAGTATCGACCGATGGCATGCAAATACAACGCTAAAGTTTGCATCAAAAATTTTCTGATGCTAAGACAGACACAGATCCAAATGAGAAAATTGAAAATGACATTATTATATGGTTTCATATTATGTTTCACATAACGCAAATATTTATACAAAAATCAGAATTATTTATTTATTTATTTATTTATTTTTATTTTTTATTTTAACTTAGTATTTTTTTTAAATTTTATTTTAAGTCATTATTTTTTATTTTAATAAAATAGTGTAGTTTCTTGCTCTTTAAAAAGCATTTAAAAAGCATGATCGAAAGAAGACGCGTTTTATCTCTTTCGAACGTAAAATGCATTATAAATTTTAGATTTTTAATATATTTATACATAAAAAATGTGTCATATATATATATATATATATATATATATATATATATATATATATATATATATATATATATATATATATATATATATGTATATATATATATCACACATTTTTATGCTTGTTTGCATGGCTGGCTAAGAAAACATATAGCTTTTCACATAACGCGGTCTCCACTTTGATTTTTTATTCAAGTATAAAATTAAAAATTATTCTGAAAATTTGCATAGATTTGACCCCAAAAGACACGCGTGCGGCTGTTAATTCATTAATCGCTCGAGGATTGATTTGAATTTTGACTCGGATCCAGATCTAATCGAAATAAACGCTAAAATTGCAAGCCAAAATTTTAGACCAATTTTTTTTCGAGCAGACCACAGCTCGGCTCGAAATCAGACCGTTAACAACATATGACTGTGCATTTAGTGAATTTAATTGCTCGAAAATTGATTTGAATTTTGATTAAGAGCGAGATCGAATTGAAATAAAAGAGTCCTGTTTAGAATCTTACAGGGATCCTGAGGCTGATAATTGCATTATTTATTTATATTGGTCAAAGTTGATGATGCATTATTTTAATGCACGCTTTTGCGTTAATGGCGCCAGGAAGGATCACAAACTGCAATGGAATTTTGAGCGAGGTTGGTGAGTATGTGAATCACATATTATTATTATTATCACTTATAATATATAAAAGTATTAAAGTGTGAATAGGCTAAATTAAAAAAATTTCAAGAATAAAACAATATTTTCTTAGATCACTTTCTGTCAGGGATCTAGTTTATTCTTATATCACGTATGTTTGTGGCACAAAAAGTTGTCTCGATATCCATGTCATACAGCGAGATACTAAGGGACCAATTGGGGAAGCTTATAAGTGTGAGCGGAACGTTGCCATACCGTTTGGAAAATATGTTTCAACAGCTTATGAAAATCCGACATTTTTAATTTATTAATGATGCGGCCTCTGGGATGATAGTTGCGCCGCATTCGATGAAGTAGTGTTCCATCTCTACCCTCGCTCCATTCAATCGTGTCCTGCCCTAGCTGCGCATTCCTACTCCCCCCATTCGGCAACGACTGGGGACATGGTTCCTTCCTTACAAGATTCGAGGATTGAGCCACCCAATCTAAAATAAAGATGGAATATACAGATTATTATGAAATTATTTTGGGGGCATATATTTTGGGAATGTCATGAGGAATGCAGAATGTTAATCTAACTCATGTGTTGAAGCATATCTGCTATCTTAGATATTTGTCTTGTCATTTATGAAATCCTTTTCACGGCAAGAGCTGTGAATGAATCGATGAACTTGATAAGCTACTAGTGGTTGGACTTGATTAAAGCTCATTTATGATCGGTTAATTGAAAATTAAAAAAAGGTTGACTAGTTTATGAATATGTGAGTGATAAATGAAAAGGCTTGAATTCCTTGGTGTTCATGTTGTTTGGGACCGTGAACTTTTCATTTAAGATTCTTGAACAAGCACATTAAGAAAATTGATTAAGGTTTGATAATTTATGAGATTTGATTACAAACTTATTTAATTTAATTATGCAAGAGACATGTTATTCTCATTAAAATTCTTATTTATTTAGTGTCAGAATGGTCATTTATCCAGAAACAGCTACAAAACTGTTGTTTTCTAAAAACACAAATCAAACTGCTAGACAGTATATTCAGATCATGGACAAAATGATAATTTATCTAGAAACAGCTGCAAATCAACCGTTTTTCAAACAAGAAAACCAAACAGCCAACCAGCTTATCTGAATCAGTTGCTAATCAGCAAATTATTGATAGCTGCAACTGCCCCAAACTAACCCTCTCAAGAATTACACAAGTAAATTATTGATAGCTGCAACTGCCCCAAACTAACCCTCTCAAGAATTACACAAAAAAATGAGGTCAAATTATTACGCAAGTAAAAACATTTGGGATGCATCATACCATGTAGATGTGTCCTTCAAATTTAATATTAATATCATTTAAACATCGCCTACCCTGAAAAATACAATTCTTATGTATTTACATATCTAAATACATAACATTTTATTAAAAAAGATGTATTTCAGTCTCTAAAATCAAAATGATAATTTTGATATTATATATATGTAAATACATAAAAATTAGGTGGTATGTGCCCCCAAAAAAAAAAAAAAATACTTGAAGGAGGAGCAAGGCAGTGAGATATAGTGGTGTACATACAAATAGTAAAGCAAATATATCTTTAAATAAAAACATAAATTAGAATTTACAAAATGAATAAACAGAGAAACTCCTGACCATCCCTCCTCCCCTCCCATATGTTATCATGCACAAACAAACAACAGTAAAAATTATAAAAATAAATAAATCTAAATAAAAAGACCAGCTGAGCTCCCAACCGCTACAAACTGGCCTCACCCGCTACATCACTACTGCCAAATTACTAGATTTCACATTATATACCTAAACAAACCAGAACTATATAGAGTAGATATGTATGTACCTACTTTCTGAAGCAGAAGCAGAAGCAGGACGATGCCGCCCATCCCTCCGGCGGCTTCCAGCACTACAAAATTGACATGAATCTGCTCCCGATCATACCTGGAGCTCCAATTCCCTTTCCCCCACAAAGGTTCCATGGAATCCATAAGGTACTCGCGACGGCAGCCTCACCGCCGCCTCAACTTTCATCTCCTTCCCGTTCACTATCAGCAGCTCCGACTTGCACTTTAACTCGTCGTGCACGAACGCGATCACGTAACCTTCGTCCTCCTCCTTCTCCTCCCCTTCCGCCGGCACGAAATACGGCTCGCCGCCGAACTTCATGTCCCCGTACTGGAATTTCTGCATCTCGCCGGAGGCGAGATCAACCTTTGCGAATCCGGAGACTTTCGGCCATGGCTCCGCTATCGCGAGGTACGCGTATCGAGTCCTCCGGCCAAGATGGTTGCGGTTCACCATCCCGACTTCGAGATTGACATGCTCTGGTGATCTGAGGATCGGTCGTCGAGTCGATTGCCCTGTTTTTAGATCCAGGCGGATTTCGGTGAGCTCGCTCCGTAGGTTCTCCGATGATTCATTGAAGACGGAATCGGCCGGCGTCATGCAGGAACCGATGACGACGATTTGTTCTGTTTCAGTCTCCTCCCACGCGTTCCAGAAATGGAAGCAGAAGCAATCCGGGACGTCGATCCAGGCCATTTCGGAGTCATCAACGGCGCGCTTCGGAAGAACACCAAACTGCGCCGTCTTCTCCTTATCGAAAACTACCGGCGATCCTCCCCGGATCATTTCCTGCAACTTGAACACCACCTGCTGATTCGGCACCACGACGAAATTTTCGGTAATGGCGAAGTCGTGCGTCATCGTGGGCTGATCCAGCGGGATTGCGACGTCGGCGGATTTCTCCCCGGTGGGGGAGAAGCTAAAATACTTTAAATAGGGTTTCTTGATTACGTCGTAACTGAGCACGAAGATTTCCCCTGTTTTCGGATCGAGCTTTGGATGCGCGATCATGGATGATTTCAGCTGTCCGTCGAAATCGTACCGTCCGACCGTCTCGAGATCGCCGGCCCGAGTGACACGAACGTGGTAGGGCAAATCATCTTCCGACATGGCGAGAAGGCGGTTGTTGAAGAAGATTAAGCCGGCGTTCGCGTTACCAACTCCGCGGGAGGGATCGAGGAGACCGAAGAGCCCGCGCGCGTAGAAAAGGAGCAGACGTGCGATTCCCGAGTGGCCGTGAAGCTCGCCGATCGCTTTCGGGAAGATAGCGCGCCCCTTGGCTCGCTCTTGCCGAAGCCGCTCGGTTTCCGTGAATCGGCAGGCGTAGGAGGCGCGGCCGTCGCGAAACCTCACGGCGTGGATCATTCCGTCGCCGTCGAACAGGTGGTGACCTGCGCGGGGGAGGAAGAGCGGGTTCGCGCCGTTGCGAAGGTAGACGCCGTTGAGAGACAACGGAATTTTGCCGGATACAGGGAGGCTGTGCCGCGGGGGAGTCTCACCGACGGGAGCGAAGTTTCCGGCGATCTGGATGTTGGGATCTAGGGTTTTGGGAAGGGAATGATTGCGTTCGAGTAAATTGCAGATGAATCGATCTTCGACGGAGTCGAGTGCGGCTGCGGCGGCAAGCTGGAAAGGATTTAGATTGGAGGGCGGGGAATGGTGATTGTAAAGGGATGGGGGAGGTTCGAGGAGGGAATGGGAGGAGAGAGTGCAATGGGTGGTAGTTGGGAGGAATCTCCGGCGGTGGCCGGGTGGTTTGGTGATGAAGTTCGGATGATTGAGGTTGATGAACGGAGATGTCCGGCGACGGTTACGGTGATGGAGATTCTGGGTTGGGTTGGATGAGATGGATGCAGAAATGGAAGAAGACATGGCAGAGAGAGGGAGAGAGGGAGAGAGGGAGCAGGGTGAGCGGGTGAGAGTGAAGGTGGGGAGGGAGGCTTTCGAATTTGAAGTAATATATAAAGAGTGATGGGGATTTGGGAAGAGAGGGAGAGAGACGGGAGGTCTGCTGGTAAAGGTGATGGAGGGGAGGCCGTATTAGGCCAGCTAATAGAAGTCCACGTGTTGGAATCTCAAGGGCGGCGAGCCAGGGCTCGATGATTAATTTCCTCGAAATGTCTATAAATATATAAATAAATAAATAAATAAATAAATAAATGACATTCTTATTTTTTTTTTGAGAGATTTACAAACATACCTTCTAAATTCATATGTAACATAATTTATATAAATATGTAATCGTATTTTTTAATAAGACTGAATTTAGGTGAAGGAACATTAATCATCAAAAGTGGAGTTGAATTTTAAATTGGATCGAAAAAAGTGAGCCGAACATTTGGATTGAATTTTTTTCGAGCCATACACGCATTTGTTGGAACTGACTCGAGATCAGCTCGTAATATTTTTTATTTATAAAAATTATATTTACAATGCTAAGTAAAATTGAATATAATGAGTTACGAGTTGATTTCAAGTTGAAAAGAATGCAAATAACTCAATTAGCGCTAGTTAGCTTTAATTTGAGTCAATTCTAGCCGATTTTGGGTTTAAACAGATCCTTAATTTGAGGCAGTTCATTTTCATTTCGAGCCGGATTGCGCTTGATTCAATTTCGAGCCGACTTGACTCAGAATCGATTATAACGATCTACTAGGAGCCAATTCGAGCAACAATAAATCTATTTGACCCGACTCTAGCTCGACTCGAAATCGGATCCTTAACCACAACACTTAACTATGCATGAAAATGCGTACTTTACTTTTTTTTTTTAATTAGAATAGTGATATTTTTGATGTGATATGAAAGATTTTGGAGAAATAAATGTAAAAATGTAAACTTTAGGTATTACCTAAGTAAATATATAAGGATTGTGTGGTACGTACGTAAATGAGCCCCTTTTTTTTTATTTTTATCATAATAAAATACAATGATAATTACAAATTAATATTTAAAAAAATAAGTCCAATTTCCCAAAACCATCAAATAAATGCTAAATTCTGGATTTAAAAAACTATATTGCTAACACACATGTGCACGTTCAATGCATCTCCAAAAAGATGATGTAATTAGACTATCATTATTCATTTATTTTCTTATGCATGATTTCTGGTCCACATATGAGATGTCATGCCAAAATGGCCTCTATTCTATTTAGTCCCCTTTAAAATTATAGTTTAATTTTTCATCAATGTTATGAATTTATTCATTAGTTTGTATGACACACATTGACACAAACTCCATTAATGGCTTTTGTCTGTCCAATATTGGGAGGGCAGTGCCAAGCATTATTGGCATGCTATGTAGGTGCCACTCTGTGCGCACTTTACCAAGCCAAATTGTCAATTTTGTCACCTTTATATTCGGAAAGCCAAAACAAATGTGAGAGTAGTTAGTACTATTTTATGCATAATAGTCTTAAGATCAACTAAGAATATAAGTATATTTATCCATATAAGTGCTGCACATATGTTTGGTCAAATATATTATGTTGGAGATCATGCTGTCATGGAGGATCAACAGTTAATCGAGACAAGAACATAATTGGTTCGAAGAGAAATTTAATCAGCCATGCATGAATCGGACTGAAAACGTATCGACAAATAAGTTAATTAGATAAAGGTCAACTTGAGATCAAGTCATCAAATAGAACAAATTTGATTTAAGATCAAATTGTTGTTTGTTGGCTATAAAAATATTTATTATGTTTGTCAATTTTGAGATTGGATATTGGTGGGTTTGATAGCATTGTTGTTCTAAATAAGTCGTGGTTGTTGTATGCCCTGACCTTTCTTCGCATCACACGTGCTTAAATTAGCTATAAAGCTTTTCATCCAACCTTTGGGCAATGAAAGCTAACGAAATCACCATTAGTACTGCATTGTTGAATGAATGACAGTAAGTAGCATATCTATTTATGTTGTGGGGAAATAGCTAAGCAAATTACGTCGGAAATCTGCGGCAGGGGGGGAGACGGACGGTGATCACATCACCGCTAGTCGAGCACCGCCCATATACACACCTTCTCATCTCCACATCATTTTCCATCATGAGTGTGTGATTTGGGGAGGATAAATCACTCCTTATTTCCATTTTTTATTATGACTTACTTTGCCACGTTGAGAGATTTGATATATATATATATATATATATATATATATATTGTTAATGGAGGGGTCGGCGTTCATTTTGGCCTTATTTTGCTTAACCAGCGCCATTAATTAGTGTTTTGTGGGCCTCATATTTTGCGACTTTTGTTGCATAAGGGGAGGAATGATGACGTTGGAAAACTTGGCAAGGTTTGTTCGTTAACGATTTTGATTTTGACGGTTGTGCGAGTTGTGTAGCTCGCTAATTGGCTGCATTAACTTTCTCTTTCTTTTTCAAAGAGGAACGTGAGCCTATCGTTGAGATAATGGTTGTTATCTACTGCATGAATGTGGATTTCAGTATATTTTGATTGTATTAATATAATTAATACAATAAAAAGTACAACAAAATTCACAGCTGTACCTAATAATTTTTTCTTAGATAGTGGTTATTAGTTAATGTTTGAGTTGTGTGGCAAGCTAATTCGTTGAATTAACTTTTTCTTTCTTTCAAATATTAGTGTGAGCTTATCACTAAGATAATGGTTGTAAGTTTAATTTACTGTGAGGTGTGAACTTGAATCATGCATATTATTTTTTGGTCTTTTAATGTTTGAATTGTGTGGCTAGCTAATTCGTTGAATCAACTTGAGTGTCAATGGCTGATGAATGTTGAATGTCATTCTTTAGCATGTATTATGTAATCATCAAAAATGAAAATTAAAGGTTAGGTGATAATCAATACCCGACTCAATCACTTTTCAAATAAGCATAAATATAAATAAATGGAGAAGATATGTGTTAGATGTATGTATTGCTTGATAAATATAAATGTTTTACATACTTTAGCAATCAAGTTGGCTACTCTCTCTTATAAGAAAGGATAAAATATGACCAAGAGAATAGGTATCAAATATTGATGGCAAAAACAATCACTTGTTGATTTTTAATAGGCATCATTCATTGATCAGTAAGGAAAATTAGAGTTCTTGGGAGGATGAGCATGTAGCTTAGCATTTTCCATTATCGAAGGGAAGATCATGCACTGTAAACAACATAACATGGTCAATTGTAGTAGTTAAACAAGAACGACAATTGAGAAATATGTTTAGATTTTATAGACTAGTCAAAAAAATTTGGAAATGCATTATGACCTATGTTATTATACATAGTGGCGCATCTATAAAGATAGAAAATAGCAAGCAAGGAACAAATTAAAGTTTAAGGGATCTGATTCAGTAACTTTCATTGGTGATAGGGATGATATCATGACTATGCATTATTGATATTCCGTAAGTAGCATGTATCTAGCATAATTTATATAAGAAAAAGTAGTACATCAACTACATAATTAATGACCCCAATGAGATTATAAGAGATCTGTAGCACTTAAACATATTTAATTAGTTTAAAGAATAGCATTTATAAGAGTTGTTTTCTGTTTATATATATATATATATATATATATATATATATATATATATATATATTCAATCATCATTTACAAATTATGATTAATGAATTACAATAATGATGTGATAATCAATAATATTGAGTTATTGAATTACTTCAGCTGTTGGATTGATAAACATTACATATGTTTTTCTCATGTATTAAATACAATTCTAAATGTTTAACTATATATGTTGAACCTTAGAAGTGCTCAATTTAAACCATCCCTACTTGAGATGTGAAGCATACTTAGCCTAGTGGTTTGGTGGTTTGTGGCTTACTATATATATGATCTTGAATTCAAAGTTCAACACATATGAGTGATGCGTGAGTTTAAGAAAAAAAAGTCTCAACTTGATATGAAACCTCCCATGAAAAAATCATTATAAAATCAAGATTTTGCATACATTGAAAGCTAAATTTGTGAGATGGATGAAAATTCAATGTGTTGATCTAGGAAAACATAAAATGACAAGCACAATGAGAAGTTGAAAGGATGTTTAAAACATTAATAATTGTTGAGCGTTGAACAACATTAAATAAAGATATTATGTGATGATAAATGTGCAGTGTTGGAGGTTTAGCAATGATGGGTAGTTGATTGGATTGTTTTACTAATAGAATGAGAGAAATGGTCATTTTAGAATATAGATTTTAAACTTTGTTTATTGAAGAACATTAGAAATTTTTTTTTTTTTTTTTGGAATTAAGACGTAGTTGATGATTGAGCTAGGAATGGGAGATAGAGTGATCGAGAAGGCATGCAGGCATTAGACAGTGGCTAATGGATATTGGATGTTGATCTTTTGTTGGCATTGGATGATAATTGGGGAGGAATGTTTGAACATGTTTGTTTGCTGGCAAATCAACTATTTAATTATTCATATGATAGGAAAGGTGATCAAAATATTGGAAATATGGATGACATATACGACACCTATCATAAACAACATATGTCAATTTTTTATAGGTATTCAGTGATAATTGAAGTATAATGCATAATTGATGTTGAGTGATTGGCTCATCGCTCTCTTAATGAAAGAGAAACCATATAACTTGTAAGGCTTATGCTGAAGGTTGCTACCCTAACAATATATAGATACTAGGAGACTTGAAAAACTTGTGTTAAATGTTGCCGCTCTCCTTATAAGAAAGCAAACTAGGTGACCTTTATGATATTTGTTTAACTGTTTGTGCACATCGAATGTGGGTAGTAAGCTAACATCGAGTTGTGGTGAACATAGGCATCAACTTTAATCAATAGACAACTTCATATTTTAATAAATAGAGCTGTACAATTCTCTATGTTTGGGGATTCCCTCCCTAGATGTATTATTTGAATACAAAAAAGGATGAATGACTAATAATTTTTTTATGCAGACATTTAGATTATTTCAACCACAAAATGGAACTATTCTTTGAACCGTCTATATTGATTGTAATTAATTAATTAATATATTTTTGGACATCACAATGACTTATTAAACTTATAAACATAAACGAGCTAGGTTCATTAGATTCATCTAAAAAATACACTCATTTATACTACAAGGGGTCCCCATAATCCCTCAAACGTCCAACAAAACATCTTTACTTGCAGTGTCTAATTCAGGATCATTTGAGCTCAAATTCTGACATTTTCTATATCATTGGATTCATTTCATAAAATTGTGCTATTTGAACTATAGGTTTGTCAACATTATAATGTAGATATTCTTAGAATAAGACTAGCATGGCGACCCGCATTAGCCATTACCACCTTCTGGAGCCTAGAGATCCATTCTTGCATCTGGATTGGGAAATGGCTTGCTACAGAACCATACGTCCAATCACCAAATTAAGTAATAATAGAAACTTGCCACATGCACTCCCGTCTTTGGCTTTCCAGATTTTTGTTTCTTTTTTCCACCTGTAGGGTATACTCTTTTGTCTTGATATATATATATATATATATATATATATCACCCTCATGTGACTACCTATTCGAGGACCGCTCTTGCTGCTTGCAAACTAATCAGAGGAGGATTCAAATCCGTGACTTAAGAGGACTTATGACCTTCAAAGTGATTGTTCAACCAATAGTTCACAGCTAGCAACACACACACACACATATGTATATGTATGTATGCTTGCATGTAAGCATTTATGTATGTATGTATGCATGTATGTATGGATGGATGTAGATATATATATGTCGCAAGCCATGGTCTGTTGGTTGGCAGGTTTCACTGTAAGTCCTCTCAGGTCATGGGTTTGATTCCCAGTAGTACCGGACTCTCGAATATTTAGACACATGACGCAAGTTCTTAACATGGTACCTGACACATCACATTAAAAATACTACCATTTTAATCTTTAAAAAGCGAAACACATCATTTCATGCATAGATAAAATAACATATATGCAAGGAAGTAGATAGAAATTGAGTCATATTTAAGCAAATCTTCCTTAATATTTATGAACACACATGCTCTTTAATTGCATCGCATAAAAGTAAGAAAAATAAAAGCTTTTCACGACACTCATAATAACTAATAAGAACATCACCTGATATGGATTATATGAGTTGTGTTTGGGTTGGCGGATCAAAAATAAGTCAGGTTCAGGTCAGACCTATCCAGGCCACGTTTTGGTCGGAGCTAAAACAAAACCATAGACCCGAATTGATGCCCGTAAATGCGAGTTCAACTAATCAAAATGTCTGTTTTGAGTATAAATATGCTAACATAAATATGCTAATTTAAAACAAAATTAATTGAAATAATACATTCATATCATCTCAAAGTATGTTAATAAAACATCATACATCCACACACATAAAATAAGAAGAAAAATGTCGAGTGACAGCAGCAGTGTATTAGAAAATCGACACGTTCAATCATATCAAGCGTTGCATGGGATCCGGTCCACGTACCCTTGACTTTGCTATTACCTTTAAATTTAATTTATGCAAAAAAAAGGTACTCCACGTGTGCAATTGTATTATTATTATTATTATTATTATTATTATTATTATTATTATTAAATAATTTATTTAATATTATTAACATTTTTTCTATGAAAAATCAGATAAATGCTCCTGCTTTAAAGGATGGATAACCCCTCTATATTGTGAGAAATGCAGTACATGTGGAGCTCAATTATTGATGTTTTCTTTGTCGTGCCGACCAGAATTTTTGGAGATGAGCTCATAATAATTAAAAAATGAATTTTTATTCGAATATTCAAATTAAATGATTTTTACTAATATAGTATGAAGTACGAACATATGTGACTGTCACTACCTCTAATTTGTTTGGGGCAGCTTAGTTGATGTCGTGACATTTTGAAAACGCACAGGCCTGTTGGGATAAACTGTGTTTTGGCAGCTTATGCGTTTTCAGAACGCTGAAAACAACGTTTTTACACCGCTGCTATCTGGGAAATTATTAGCTGTGGTTTAACTTTCTCAAGAAAATAAAAATTTGTAATAGTCATCTCACCTAGTTTATCAGTAGATTATTTTTAATCAACTTATCAGCAGATTATTCAGTAAGTTGCAGTTGAAGTGAGCAAAAGTTTTGTAAATTATTATTGATGTTTAGAGAGTAAATTTTGTTGTTATTAAATTTATATTACAGGCGCTTGATATTTTTTTTTAAAATAAAATATTAAATATTAAATGAATTTGATTGATTGATTGATTCGGGTGAGTAGGCTTTACTTCTTTTTGGGACTGTGAGAGAATAATTACAGATGTTTGGCGGGTAGGGGTTAATGGTGTGGTTTAATGTGGGTCATGACTGGAGAGGAAGCCTCAGCCAACCACCTCGCAACATTAAATTGACGTTCTTAGCATGGTTCAAGAGATTGGAACAAATAGGAGGTTCGATCGATTCAACCGTGAACAGGTCATTTAATTTGTTCGGCCTAAACTCAAATTTACTTTTTTACGCATAATCGGGATTGAATTGATTCGAAAGAGGTTTAATTAACAACCGGGTGAACTAGTGTGATCTTTTAAAGAACTGATGAATTTTAACTACTACAAACCGACAACATTTTACACGTCAGAAAAGTTGTTCCAATATCGACGGTTTTGGGACTGTTTTTTAGCTTGGTTATTTGTGAGGACATGACTACAACATATACCGTCGTTTATCAACTGTATTTTATTTTTTGATTGTTTTTTAATACCGTCGAATATCAATAGTTATTAGAAAATATTAATTATGGCTATAGTTCGCCAGTTATTTTCGAACTCGCCATCTCGTGAGGTTTTAACCAACGCATTTTATTTTTAAGCTACAGGAAAAAAAGAGTTAGTGATAGTTTCAATAGCCTACACAATAAAAGTCGTTAATAGGCCGTCAAAACTAGTTTTATGTCCCGCACAAAATCTCCTCCCTTTTGGCCTAGCCCTCATCCCTCCTCTTGATCCTCATCCTCTCCCTTGGCTCTCCATGAAACCCTCGCACGTCCCTCTCGCGTGTCCCTCTTTGTTTCATCTTAAACCATCGCCTTCGTCCCCGAAAACCCCACGATATAGTCTAAAAAGGAGCTAGCTGGGAATGCAGTGGCGGGATCACATCTTGTAGTGATCAGAAACTCCCAATTTTCTATTCCTTCTACTCCGTTGATACCTAAGACGACCGAAGAAGGTAACTTATTATCTTCATTTTCATTCTTATTTTCATTTGCTTGGAAAAATGTATTTAAGGTTCAGAGTTTAGCAACAAGGTTGTTTGCAAAATATTTTCTTATTTCAATTAGTTACACCCAGGGCTATGAATTAGGTTGAACATCATTGTTAATCACTAGAAGATTAATTGAAATATTGGCTTGGAGAGAGATCAGGTCGAAATAAACGAGTGTGATCCAAAATTTTGGATCAAATTTTTTTCTAGCAAATTTTGAGCCAACCCCAACTCGACTCGAAATCGAATCGTTAACAACATATGACAGTGAATTTAACGAATTTAGCTCGAGACTATTAATTGCTCAAAAAATTTATTTGAATTTTAGTTTATATCGAGATCATATCGAAATAAGAATTCGTTCTTTGTTCTAACGGTAAAACAATCATAGAACTAAACATGTTTGTCACCTCAGCCCTTAACGTGATTGACAAAACACCTGTAAATATGTTTTTAGAATGGAATATTTTATAAGATGTAAGAGTTTTCACTGCATTTCCCAATGCAGAGTCTAACTTTCATAGTCAGAACAGAAATTCACTTCGAAATCTAATTGATTAGTTCCAAGATGAAAATTCACATCAAAATCTCAATTCCATTGTCTCAATTCCCATTTTGGCAATACAAATTACATTTCGAAGTGAATTTCCATTTTGGAAATAATAACTTAGATTTTAATGTGAATTTTCATTCTGGCTGCGGAAATTAAACTTTACACTTGAGAAAGCCATGAAAACTCTTACATCTTATAACATATCTCATTCTAAAAAAAATAATTTCAGGTGTGCAGTCAATCGCGTTTGGGGTTTACGACGACAATTATGCTTAATGGTATGATTGGTTTTCCATTTGGAAAATTAAATGCAGAAGAAATAAACTAGTGCGAGGCTTGATGTAGCTATTGTGACAGACAATATTAGATCTAATACAAGTCGTATCGTTTGATATTTTATTAAATTTAGTTTCGTCAAAAATCATTATTGGTCGAACATTGATTCTCAATCCACTAGCTTTCACACAAATATATTTCTGCATATTTTATGTCCGAGTGAAGAGCCAAATCATAAGCCTAAGCATCCTTGTCCCAACAACTTTTAACTAGACTCTTAAAGTATTATGTGAAACTGATATAGTAAGATTTGTTGATACGAGAATACTTAGGTGGATAAGTGGCTTTAACTTGTAGATAAAATGTGAAAAAAATATACTCATGAGAAAGTTGTTTTAGCTATAGTGACAGTTAAGAGTAGAGAAAATTATGGATATATGTTTGTTAATAATTTATCTTTGAAACCTTAACAGCCTCAGCATGCAGTTAATTTTTTTTACTTCAATTTTATCTAAAATATTTATTCCTTTTAAAATGTGTTGAATATATTCAGGTTTCGTCATCTTTTGTTACCAATCGGCCAGTAGATCTACTAAAATAATTAAATACAATGTATTCAGCTGAATGCATTTTATAATGAGTTTATTATTATCATGTTTGAAGGTACACATGATCATTCGTACATCAAGATCGTGGATGTACAATATACTTTATCTGGATAGAAAATGAATCTTCTTGGAGTTCTTGAACGACATCGAGGAATTTGTGACAGCTGCTTCTCAATTGTTGGTTTACTTATATGAGGGTAGGTTTTGGTGTTAATGTTTGAAACACAGAAATCGAGCACACCTAATGCCTGACAAAGTGAAATATGATCTATACCATGTGGGAATTTCAATAAGATTTTTGGATTTGGACTCCACATGGGGAGGTTGATCCTACAACATTCAGCTCTGCTCCTTTGACGAGTTATGATCCTCCACTTTGATGTAGCTTAAGTTGATTTAAAGAAATGGTCTTTGATGGAATAACACATTATTATGTGAACCAAGTGCATAAAGAAGAGGCACCAAATCCTAAGACTCAAACGTTTTATGATTTATTGAATATTGTTCAATGGCCGTTGTAGGATGGTTGCGCTTCTCATTATGAGTTATTTGTAGCTCTCAGAATGTTGAAAATCAAAATAAAATACAACATACCCCGAGAGTGCTTCAATCAGTTTGTCGGCATGCTAAAAGATACTAATTCACCTAAATATTTAGTCGCTTAAGATTTATACAAAACGAGAAAGTTGTTCTCCAAGTTAGGGCTGAAAGCATAGAAGATTGATTGTTTTGTAAATGGATGTATACTATATCACAAGAGTAGTGCGATGGAAACTTAGTGCAGATTTTGTAATTCTCCTAGATTCAAACCTTAGAACAAAAAAAGTAAAAGGCATAAGAAAGTTTCGTTCAAGCAGCTCTTTTATCTACAACTTATTCTACATCTACAGAGGCTATACAATTATATGTGTATTGCTCCGCCTATGATGTGACATCAAAGCAGATTAGGAGAAAACAACTCAATAAGTTATCCAACAAATGGGAAGGCATGGAAATCTTTTGATTAATAAGATCTTGAGTTTGTTGTGGAGGCACATAGCATTCGGTTATGTTTATGCTTTGACTGCTTCACACTATACGGACAGACAGAATCACCCTACTTTTATTGGTCGGTGATTGCTACATTATACTATTTGTCACTTGAGATGTGCATGACATCCTCTTTCTTCTTCCTGACACTGATTCTACCTGATTATAGTAGCTCTAAATGGAGGATCGCTAAATATTTGTAGTTATTGATGGATGAGCTGCAAATTCTTTGAAAACACAACTTTCTAATGAAAATATCATTAATGTGGATATTAAATGATTTTCTTATATATGGAATATTATCTGAGTGGAGCACCATAGAAAAGTTAGATTGCCCATATTGTATGAATTCGTCTAAGACATTTACGCTTCAGCATGACAGAAAGAATTTATGGTTTAACTGTCACCATATGTTTCTAGATGTTGAACATCCTTTCAAGTGGAACAAGAATGTATTCAGAAGAAAATTCTGCTCAACATTCTAGAATATTTATAAAAAATATAATGCAGATAGTTAGTGACATTCAAGATACTACTTTGTACCCTGATCTTTCTTCACATCATCCACCTGGATTTGGTGTCACTCATAATTAGATAAAGAAGACAATTTTTTTAGATATGTCTTATTGGAAGGATAACATGATCAGACATAATTTGGATGTCATGTACATAGAAAAAAATTTCATTAAAGATATCTTCAACAACGTGATAGATGTTAACGAAAATACAAAGAATCTCAAGAATTAAAAGTGGTAACATTAAAAGTGACAATTTCTCATAACAAAAATGGGAGAGTGGGCGCCGCAAAAAAAACAAAATTTTGTAGCAAACAAAGTAGATCATCTTTATCAGAAAACAACAAAAAAAAAAAGATAAATAAAAAAAAAAAGAAAAAAAAAAACATAAAAAAAAATATGGAAAAAAAAAATCAAAAAAAACAAACAAAAAGAAATAAAATAAAGAAAGAAATTAGTGAATCAATAAAAAAAAAGAATACTACATCAATAATAAATATATATATTTAAAATAATAATAAAATAATTTTAATATTTATGAAATCATTCAATTCACCCTATGTTTCAACCCTAGTTAAACCTAAGGCCTCCATAGGAAATAACATCAACCCTTGCAACTTACTATCACTGAAAACTATATTAATTAAATCTAAACTACTATTATTAATGAATTATCATTGCACATTTACAATGATCAACTTCATAACTCTGTCTTTCCTAATTAAGGAGAATAGTGGGCATGCGTAATCACTATTCATAGTAAATTATTTCAATTAGGCTATGCCCTGTAAATTTTTCTCCTTTTAAAAGTTTTCCATACAAAAAATTGAGTCGTCTCCTCCTGCGCTTTTCTCTTAATCATCTGATGCATGCCAAAAGTTATTATCATCTTAGAGCTGTGATAGTTAAAAACGGATCCTTATTCTATCCTCTGTGATCTCACATTTGGCGAGGTTCCTCGATACCACGAAAACACGCACACAATATCCGCGTCATGCTCCAATGAGATTCATTTGTACCATCTAATATTTATTATTTTTATCAAATCTTTTTTGATAATTTAGCTATACTTTTTCCCCATTGCAAAGTTATTAAATTATCGTAGGTTGTCTTCATGCCAACTGGAAAAAGTTCAGACTTATAAAATCCAACAATCAAAATCAACTTAAATATGTGTTACATGTGTTCCTCTTCTTTTATTTATTTATTTTTGCTTTTGTTGACTAAAGTATCCAAGTCGTTTCACCTAATTTACGTAGGGAATTTTTATTTTATTATCTTCATTTTTGGACTCATATAAGACTCATGACGACTCGGGCATTAATAAAATTTTGTGATATTTATTAAATAAAGACCAGCCTAGCCATTCATATTTGCAAATTAGCCCCCTTTATGTGATGTGGTCTAACCATTGAGAATTTAAAGGTAAAAGAGTGGGGAAATTATTCTGTCAGGACTCCTAACGTAGAGAATCATTCGGAGTCCAATGAAATCACGCAATGTGGTAGTGATAGAAAAAAAAAATGTCTGGTAACGCAGATGAATATTCCTCTCGTGTTATTCAAATGTTATTGTGTGTTATTCAAGTGTTATTTTGTTATTATAACACTGAGAAAATTCTCAGAACACAATAACAACTGAATAACATATAATAACACCAGAATAATACAGAATAACACGGGGGAATATCCTCATGTTACTGGGCCGATTTTTTTTTTTCTGTCACCGTCACGTGGCGTGATTTCATTGGACTTCAAATGATTCTCTATATTAGGAGTCCTGACAGAATATGCGCTAAAAAGTGTGTGATTGATTTGTAAATAGTAAGTGGTGGTCTGTGTAAAATTATCCCTAAAACTATAGTATTGTTAGATCGATCATGTCATAGTATGCTTACCATATAAGAACTATATTTATAATCCGACTAGTCTACTGGATCTGACTACTGTAATAATATGATAATAATTACTACTTTTCTTATTATTATATTAAACAAAAAGGAAATTCAGTCTGTCACGAATACATCAGAGAAGCTGTTTATGAAAAGGATTGGAGATAAGGATTTGAAGGGATGATAGTTAGATAAATAAATAAATAATGCCGACAATGCATAACGTATTCAGTGAAGACAAATTAGAGTGCAGGGGCTTTTCCTTCTCTGGTCGGCCGGCCGGTTTAGAATCCTGAGAGATTTGCACGTGGAGTAACATGAACCGGTCCAGATGGACGTGCCATGCATGATCCCCAGTTTGATCTATGATTTTTTCGAGAATTATTTATTGTTATTTTATCATTAATTAAAATGTATTTGGTTGCTTTTTGCATCATCATCCTTCATCATCCTTGATTAATCATATTATTATTCTTCTATCTCTTTCTCATACCCGAGTAATTACACGTATGCATGCATGCATGCATGCATGCTTTTGTAAGATCTCTAAGCACCATTTTGACCAGCACTACAATAAATTGTCTAATCAGCGTCGAAAAAAGAAATTGATGTTAAAATTGGAATCTTGAATTAATTTTACGTTAAAATTTGTGTCAAATTTGTTATTAGTGTTGGAATTAGTGTCGCCAAAATCTGTCACTAAAAATTTGCATCTCAATGGTCGGCGAGGCTAGATTAACGGCGAAATAGGGTAAAAATAGTTTGACATTAATTAGTGTCGGCCAACTTAGGTGCAAATTAACTTCTTAGCCTCGGCCATAGCCGTTGCTAATTTGAGTCGTCTTTCTTTGACGCTAATGTGTCGTTTTTGCTGCGACATGCATCATGTGTTGATTGTAGGTTTTAGTGTCAAAATACTTTGATGATAATTGTTGAAGTCTGGTGGGTATGCTATTTTGAAGTTTTTTTTTTATCGGGGAGAGATTCTTGGGTCTTGGAGGCCGGTCTGAATAGAAGTCAGCCGTTGGAGTGTGAGTCGGTCGTCGAATAGAAAGTCGGTCGTCAGATAAAATCTTGGAGTTGCTCGCCCTCGTGGGGAGTCTACGAGTACCTTGCCCCAAAAACGGGTCTTAGAGTTGCTTGCTCTGGAAAGAAGTCTTAGAGATTCTCGCCCTGGAGGATATTCTTTGAGTTGTACACCCCTCAAGGAGTTTGTCGCTACCTGGTATTAGTTTTATAATTTGGGTGGATTATTTTCGCACCCCTTGCAGAGCTTGTCCTTGACTTCTTGTCAGGTGTCGATCTGTCACATAGGCCTCTGACGATAGCTAGACACCTCTTGTGGAACTTGTCACTTCCGGGAGTTAACTTTATAATTTGGGCGCAGGAAAATCAGTTATGCAACCCACAAGCAACTAGTCGTTGCCAGGTGCCAAGACGTTCCATAGCCCTCTGACGATCCTTGAACTCCCCTCACGGAGCTTGTCGATGCCGGGTGTTAAATTTATAATTTGTGCTTAGGGCAATCTCTTAAGCACCCTCGCAGAGCTTGCCATTGTCGGGGGTTGAAACGTCTCAAAAACCATTTGCCGATTGGACGATCTTGGCGTCCTTTTCAGTGTTTTTTTTTGTCTTCAATCGTTTCTATGTTCTTGACATCGTTGTGCGTGTTTATTATATCTTCAACCGATTAGACGTTCATGGTGCTATTGTTGGTTCATTCTATTTTTTCTGACCGATCGGGAGTTCTTGACGTCGTTGTCAGCTTTTCTACATTCTTGAATTAAGAGATTGGCAGAGACAAGTGCACCAGATGCAACTTCAATTTACAATGATTTCCTACAAATAAGTCTCAAAGAAAATAGGAATTTTCCTCATAAATCCTTCCAATAGGAGTAAAGAAAAAGAGTTGAGCATGCTCTCTTCCATATTATTAATGACAGCTATAAGATCGATAAAATAATAAATAAAGAATGAAATAAAGTTCCCCAGCTAAGACTATATGCATGAATTTGTTGACCTTGACCACGCCCGAGTCTTAAAGCTTAAAGACTGTGGAGTGAATCCTTTGTGGGCTTATGCTGCTTTCAAATGACGTACCATAAATTTCTGCATAAATAAAACAGAAATAGTTTTAAATTTATATTGTAAAAGAGTAATCACTGCATTCATTTAAGTATGTAGATAAAAAGGTTTCATTTGGGCTCTCTTATAGTATATTGATTTATATATTTCGTGGTTTTGAAGCAAGTGAGTGGTATGAACATAAATCTTTCTGTCTTTAACTTTATTTTAATTTTATTCTGATGAGATTGGTCGATGCCGATCGACTGTGGCAGAGGTGGTCGGCCGATAAGTAAGTGGTTAGTCGACCTGCAACCACAAGATGCCCATAAAAATTAAGTGACAAAAACATATAAATGGAGCGGTAAGTATGTAAATCTTTCTGCTTTAGCTTCTGTCAGACGGTCAATTGGATAAAATAAAGATGCAAATTTGATGGCACAAGATTCAGGCTTCCTCCACGGTTTCGCGTAGGAGTGAGGGCGGCCAGCAGGACGCAGGTAGCCGATGGTTAAAATAAGACCTACCAAAAGTTGGTGGTTAGTTGCAAGTGAGAGAACGGTCGGAGAATTTCACTGAATGCAGACCGGATGTTGAAGTCTGGTGCGTGGCAGAGAAAAAAGCAGGCCATCAGTATCAAGATGGCTGTCAGCCAACCGAAATCACCCTGTGGAGAGATATTTAGCTTGCAGCGGTCGGTGAGGATTTGGTCGCATGGGAAGAGATCTGTTTAGTGACGGAAATCTTTGAGAATCGACCGGTGGGAGGGCGACTAGCCGGCGAGGTTGTAGATCGGCATATGGTCGGCCAGATAAGTGGTTTGCTTCTTTCGTGGTTTCAGGTAGGAGAGGAGAGGAAGGACAAGACGGTGAGTCAGCCGGACGACAATGAGGAAAATGAGGTGTTCAGTGGGCTAGTGGACATTGTTGTTTCATAAAGTTTGATTTTACAAGTATGAGGGACCGAAAAAGATACACCCATACATCATAAAAGCCTCCTATTTATAGAAGATAGGAGAGTTAGAAAATATAAAAAATTACATATTTAGTCCTACTTCAAAGAAGAGACTAAGAGCATTTCAATTCCCCTATCCTAAACAGTCAGACTTTTGGATATACATATACCTATAAAAATGATGACTTAACCATCAACATTTCTTCATCCGACACTCATATGAACAAAATGTCATATAAAACATATATCAAAATATTTTAAATCGTGGATATATATCACCGGGAGGAATCCTTCATATATAAATTATACTTTTATTCAATGAGCAAGTGGTACACAAGTGCATCAATTATTGAAGAAGGGGTAATAATATGAGCAAACTGAAGAAGCAGAATAGCGTTCAGAGATATCCATCCTCGTGCCGGCCCCGGCCGGCATTTCCTCAAACACCTTAGAGCCGTACCAGTACCTGAAAGAACTTGGAAAGGTGGCACCTATTCCTGCTCTTCTCATTGGTTCTTCATGGCCATCTTTCCCGTGAAGAATGTACATATAATGGCCTCATAATATATATATAGAATCGATATATATCAAATAATGGAGAGCACAGAATATCAATAAGGTTGCAATATGTCACGGACAAAAAATCTCACATCGGCTAGGTATAGGGCCGAAAAGAAGTATTTAAGTCTTGGGCTGCCCACCACCACTAAAAGCTCTTTTGGAAGGTAACAAGTGATATCATAGCAGATTATTGTCTGCCAGGTGTGTGGACTCTCCATGATCCATTGAGACTCTCGGTGGAGCCGATTCGTGACGGTAGCGTCACGTGATTGGGTGGAAGAGAATGTCACAGACAAAAAGTCTCACATTGGCTATGTGTAGAACTGAAAATTAGTATTTAAGTCCTGGACTGTCCACCGCCCTAAAACCTCTTTTAAGAGAAGACATTCAGCTTTTAAGGGTACATATTAACTTACGTACGTCTGTTTTTTCACATCATATCATATAGAAAAATAACAAATAACAACAAAAGAAGGACTTCTGTTGTCGGTCCCATCCGAAAAGTGGAACAGTAAATTGGTACATAACATTAATGTATATCAATTTATGAGAAAACTCACATAATATTTATAAAATTTATAAATTTACCCAAAATCAAACTTTTTAAATTAAAAAAATAAAAAAAAAATTATGATTAAAGATTAAGAATAGATTATAAAAGCTTATTTTTTTCTCTTCAATTATATATGAGATATTATTACAATTTTTTTATTGGTATTTTAAAATTCTTTTTATTTAGTGGTGGAGAATATTGAAGGAGGATTTAAAGGCTGCTGATAAAAATATAGGACTTAGTTGGTAAATACTTAGTGTTGCTATCAGGCTAAAGAAGTCTAAGAGATAGTAGTCAGGTTACGACGATCAAACAAGGCAGAACGGGGACGAGGGTCTAACAATGTCAGTCAAATGACTACAATCAAGTAATAACAACGAGGACATGACAATCAGATGAGGATTACGAAATGATTGTAGTTGGAGCTATTGGTTTTAAAAAGCAGGCCAGATATCGGTCAGTTTGGCTGATTCAATCGTAAATCAGTCATTCAACTAGTTTGTTTCAAGCTCAAAACTGTTTCTACTTAACACCAGGATTGAACAGGTCAGAACCGAGATTGAAACGATCCAATTTCAAAAGAAACTATTGATTCAATTATTGTCTAAATTTTACATTTTGATTTGGATCCAAGGGCTAGAAATAGTAAATTTACATGAAAAATAAAAAATATATATATATATTAATTTTAAAACTTTAATTTAGAATATTATTCAAAATATTTAAAATAATTATTTAATATTATAATATTAAATTTTGAACATTCCATTATTGAAGTTGGATGGCCACTTCAGTTTTAACACCTTTGAGAAAAAGTTAAGAATGGCAAGGGGTTCTGAAAAGCTTGTCAATGTTATGATCTCATTGCTTAGCTAACATTGAAGGGCTTCGAATCTCAAAGTTTTTCCACAATAAACTATTTTTCTAAGAAAAACTTAAATTGCTAGAAAATATTTGTTAATTAATTATGAATCAAGCGCTCGATGTATGATTAGAACATTAAAACATTAATTGAAATGTCAAATAATCATTTTTAAGAAATAAATCTAACAAGCTTAATAACATCTGGTTTATAAGTTATTAAGGCATCGAAAGCTGAAAGAATGATTTATGATTGAAGGAATCAACAGAAACTATATGATGAAATGTGATGCGTGCTAGAAAATTCATGGGGGTAAGGTGATTTAGCGTCTTAGTTTTGCATATAAATCCAGCACACATCCATGTAATTAAAGGGGCGGGTAGGAAAAAGATCACGGGGCGGCTTAGCTCAGTGAGAACTGTTCACTATGAATTTGTAAGTACACATACAAATTATTGTCCCAGGAGCGAGAAAAAACTACATAGTTCCTTGATTTACGATATTTATTGCACAACAGTTTGGAGGGATTGCAGTTGAGAACGGTTATTGGAACTTAAGTACATCGTCTTCGAGGTGCGTCGCTTCATAGTTTTCATGAAGATGTGGTGTTTTGTCGAGTGCTTTGTTATTATGCAACATATGTAGGAATTTTGCAGCGCATGTTGTGATTTTGCAAGGGGCTTAACTGCAACGAGTATGGTGGTCAACAACGGTCGATGATCGACGATCAAAGGAGGTTGGCGATGGTCGATGACTACAGGAGCGGGTGACATTTGTTGGACTTTTGATGTTGAACAATGAACCTCAGCTCATTCTCTTCCAAGCCCTAGTCTTTCTCTAGTTCAAAGTCTAGGTTCTCCTTCAAGAAGTGAGTGATGCTCTATTTATAGGGTATGGGAGAGGTGTCCCTTCAAATAAGAAAGAACCTAAACCACTCTATTAAACGGCCCGAAGAGATTCACTTGATTAGACTACGTTTTGTGGACATTTATATGCTTTAACGATGTGGGAATGAAGTAATCTTGGGTTATTTGAATTTGTGCTTTCAAGAACCTCGGCATATTTAAAATCTATTTAATTTTCTAATTGCGCAATAGAAGCTTTCAAAAATGCCTTAACAATTTGATATGGACTTGATTTGACTCGTATTATACCAACATTATTTTCATTGTGTTCGTTTTGTCGAGTCGATCAATTTGACTGTAAGTTTGTTGAAATTGAAGTTTTCGATGTTTTTTATTTGAATAGGGGCGTTTCTTACTCCAAAAAATGCTCTGAGATCTGTTTTCACCCTCTCGAGCTTCATGCCAAATTACAAATTTTGCTAATGACAACATAGCAAAGTGTTCTTAAACTTTGGTTGAATATATCGATATTATTCAATCCATGTCTTTATTTTTCACCTCATTTATCTCAATGATGTGCATGAGAGGTTAAATTCGTGCATATCATTTCATAATCTCGTCTTCTCCAATAAAGTAGAAAGATAAAATTTTTTAACCATAATTACATAGTGGATCATTTCATCTCGATCAAGCTATAGGTTCTACCCTTCACGTATTTTTACATAGTAAAAATGGTTTAACATTAGATAAATAAGTAAATAAAATAGATAACCAAAATTTATATAGTTTGAAGACAATCATACACATCTTCATACCTGAAATGAGAGATCCGATTGAATTATAAAACCATCACATGTTAATTAACTCATGAATTAAATGACCAAATTTGAATTTCAGACTTTCAACCGACTTACAATCAAAATTCAAGACAGCAATTTCAATTTTGTGTTTGGTTATAGAATCAACATGGACTGATGCTAAAATTCAAAGAAAATTCAAAGCTAAGCTGAGCTGCTAAAATGAAACTAAAGATTGCAGTTTCTTTCATCAGTTTTGTAGTTTTTCTGACTATTCCTTTTCCGACTTCAGGTTTGATGGAGATGGTTGAATTACACACGTGCAATATCAACATGCTTTTTGGTGGAAGCTGAGGAGCGGTTCGATGCACCGTAGTTTTGAGTATGTTTGATAAAATTATGTTTTGTCTGTTTTTAAAAGAAATTGTGATGGTAAGTTGTGTTTTACAACCTGACCTGACTAAGTGATAATACTGAATGCTGCAGTCTATTTTTTTAAAGAAAAAAAAAATTTAATAGTCACTGTAACTTTTCGAACAGCAGTTTCTCGTATAACAACTTGAGTGCTGCTTCTTTAAATAGTTAGAGTTGTCCTAAAAATGCCCTAAGAGAAGATGGAAAGTATATCAAGAGGGTGGAGAGTCATTAATTAATTTGTATGACTAATATAACACTTTCAATTCCTATCAATTAGTGCTTAGAAATCATAGTTTATTAAGGAAAAGTTCAATTTTTCTTTTTTAGTATCGTTTTTTAGCAGCAGTATAGTTTGCAACTTAGGGGCTATTTGAGGGAGCTAGAGCTGTTTGAATAAGCAGTTGTGAAACTGCTGCAGATAAACTATTTTTCATAAAGTTGCAATTATTATTACAATTGTTTTTTTTTAAATCATATCGCTTTCTTGCCAGGTCTGGTGGCAAAACACAACTTTAAGATGCAGTTTTTTAAAACCAACAACAAAACATAGTTTTGCCAAATAAAAAAAAATTACATTGCCGCATCACACAGTCACCACACTGCCGTCTCAAACGCACACGGTGGTGGAGAGAGGGAGCTAAGATGGTGGAGGAGAAGAGACGACTAGCCTGTGAATCACCTGCATGATGGAAGTAATTAGAGAGATTATTTTGATTAATGAGTAGCCCCCCTGATTATTTTTTATTTTGTTTCATTATTTGAATGTCATTAATATCAATGTGATCACTTGTAGCTTTTATTTAACAAGAATGTTTAGTGTTGGAATCATTCTAGGTCATCGGGTCCATTACTGTTTGTGGGTTCACACTAACCAGGAGATCCCTATATACGGAAGGTGAATGAAGAGGAGGAATGGATTCTCCAAGATTGAATTATTTGTTCCGTTTTCCGATCATTCTCCATCGGAGCGGAGAAGATGATCTGATGAGAAGGGAGAAGCGAGGGAGGTCTCGTGTGAATCACGGCTTGAGATTCCCCAAAAAAGGCACGGAGAGCTGATCTTCTCTACAGTCTCTCACCCCTCCTCTTTTATACATGTTCAAAAAAATATTATAATACAAGTCATAACATACCAATTCTTTCCACTATGTTTCGTTAAAAAGATCACGATGTATGTGTCGCACGACTCATAAATGACGATTCTGCATATGTTGATCCTTGATGTCAGTCTCAACTTTTGCGTTGTTATGGTTATGAGGATTGTTGATGCGACGAGATGGGATGGTGAGTGTTGAAATTTCAGAATAATGCGTAATACTTAATTATTTCATTGATATGAATGAGTGTATAAATAAACCTTACAAGAACTCTATAATAGGAAAAATAATGAAAAGGAAATGATATGAAAGGAAAGATATATCATATAATATCTCCAATAATTAATTCATATTAATTATTAGGAGATATATGAAATAACATAAAGTAGGAAACCAAATAATTCTTAATCTAAGTAAATAAATATAAAATAGGAAAGAAAATATTTCCTTATATTAAGGAAATGATTTATTGCTCATAACTTCTTATAAGAATAAATTATTTCCTATTATAATTCTTAACAGTGAGTTTGATTAGTGAGTTCTTCAAGTGGAACGGGTAAGCCAAATTGGCGAGGCAGTTCGTCAAATAAGTTCGGCAAGTCAGTCAACAGCTAGAGCTGAGCAGCTTCTGCGTAGAGAGGCCCTTCAGGCCCACAAGGCTTGTTGGATACCTGCCTAGAAAAGACGACTTTTAGTGTACATTTAGTGATATTTTATTCAATCAATAAGAAATAAACGTGGTTTTTCAACACAAGAAAATTTTAGTTATTAGATTGCATCTACGTGACACGATTGCTATCATGTAGGTCTAGAAATCAGTCATATAAGCACGATTCAATCTATTTTGTTTTCCTTAATTATGTTGATTATGTTAGTTTAGGAAATGGCAATAGAATTTAAATTTCTTAAGAAAATAACTTAGATTATTTTAAAATTACTGAAGTTATTTGAGGTTTGTGCCATACAATTTTATATTTTTCCGATGGATTCATGTTATGTCATTAAAGGTGATGTAAGAACCCACTATACTACTTGGTAGGTCTTCCCTTGGATAAAGTGATGGGACTAAGTGTTGAATTGGGTTGCAATAAGAAGCATATAATAAGAATGACAAAAGATATGTAAACTAGGGTATAGCTAGGAGTGTAAACGAGCTGAACACGAGCGAGCCCAGGCTCAGCTCGTGTTTGGCTCGTTTATATTTCGAGTTCAAAAAGTGTGTTCGTGTTTGGCTCGTTTGCTTAGCGAGCCGAACACGAGTCGTTCACGAACAAAGAGTCATTTTGACAACCATAATCACGTAGTCATCGGATGTTAAAGATTGGAGTAAGATTTAAAACATCATTTGAATCTAATTTAATAACTTTTATTCTATTTTATTCATTAATACTTTCAATTGCTTATAAATCTTTGTATCCTTGTAGTCAATTAATTTTTTTAAAAAAGACTACTCACCAAAGATATATATATAATTGATTAATAGTACTTCGAGCCAAAACGAGCAGAACACGAACGAAAAAATATTTATCCGTGTTCGGCTCGTTAACTTAACGAACGAGCCGAATACGAGCTTCTTAACAAGCAGAACACGAGTTGTTCGCGAACAACCAGTCTTTCTGACAGCCCTAGGTATAATAGATCATCCACATGTTTATTTATTTTATGAATTATTAATATAAAATATTTAATTTTTTATAATTCTCTATTAAAAAAATAAATAAAAATATTTGTGGGGTGTCAAGGATATGTCATGATGTGTTGGAGTTGTGTCATTGTTTAACACGACTATTATTTCCAAAAATTTGCCCCTCAAACTCTAGCAAGATATTTTTGTGTAATAATCCTGTTAAGATGAGCACCCAATTAGGAGAAGTGTGGCACACAACCTTCAAAACTAAAATGAGTTAAGCATGTTTGATTTGGTTCGAGGGTTTGGATCACATCGGTTAGATTTTAGCTTATTGAATTGAGTTGAATTGATCTGGTTTTAATTTAAATGTTTAAAGATCGATTGGATTTAAGTATTTTACTTTGAGTTTACTTTTAAAGTTTCATTAGCTTAATCCGATTTCAACTTTTTTTTTATTGGATTTAGCATTAGCTTAAGTAATTTTAATTTGAATGTAGTTTAGTTAATTGATTGAGGTTTTGAATTTGATCATAATTATAAGTTAATTTGATTATCCTACAAATTTATATATACTATCTTATGAATTGATACAAGAAACATAAATGATGCTAAATTAAGTTTTGAGACTTGATCTTTGTTGGCATCACTTTTGGATATCATATATTTAGATGTTTGCTTGGGTTTTATAGGACTGTTTACAACTTCTTGTAGCCTAAGACATCCGTCTGGACCATCTTGTATGCTCCTCGAGCATAGAACTGGGGCTGGTCTCAATTTAGTCATACCCGGGAGAATTTGAGATGGGGTTATGTTAATTCCGACACATGACATGTTTAATCTCTATCCTAGTGTTTAGAGTTCATACCTCGCCTATTCATAGCCTCCCATGGCCAATGAGAGTCAACAAGCTCTCCCATGCGCATTTGGAAAATGTCAGATTTCAGACCTATTTACCCACACGGGAGCCTGAGACTTCCGTCGGCACCAAAATCCCCCAAATTAAAGCCTACAAAATATTTATTTTGATGAACAAGGTTGTATTTTAGTCACATGTAACTTTTGTAGCTTCTAGATCAGTCAAAACCCTTTAACGAGCGTCTAAGGTGAAATTTAGGGTTTTAGGTTGTCTGAGCCGTATTTGGCTCGAGGCTGTGATTTTTATTCAATGTGACCCATACTTGGTGCTCAAACCAATGGTATATATCTTATTTTCACTCTTATTTGGTTTTCAATAGTCCGCGGATTCAAAAAAAAAGACAAGCACGAAACTGCGTGCATCTGGGAGACCGTATGGAAGAATGTAAGCTCTCCTTTGAGGGCTTGGGTGCTCAAGCGCTCAAAATGGGCCCCTAAACACCCTAGAATTAGGTTGGCTCCTCTTAAGGAGGTGTTGAATGTTTTTATGGGCACTCAAGCATCCATATTGGGTGCTTTTGCACCCGTTTCTTCCCAAGCCACCATTCAAGCGTTGTTTTGGCCTGTGGGTGCTCAAACGCCTGTGTTGGGCACTCTAACACTTATGGTGTTGTAGCCGCCTTTGCACCCAATGAAGAAATGTTTTAAACTGAGTGATGGACGCTTTTCCGCCCGCGGAGGCACCTAAGCACCCCATTTATTTTCCACCATTAAATTTCATCGTTTCAAACCATTTCTTGTCAGATGGATGGAAACATTTTAGGAAAACTTTGCATGGTCTCCATGAAAGTTAAAACATGGATCAAGGCAAATGAAGGGAGATCAAATCAGCACTTTGTCATTTTTTTGGCAAGGGGATGCTTCTATTGCCTGTTATCGTCCATGTGAATGGTTAGGTGAGCAGACCATGAGGAAGAACTTTATGGTGTGGCAAGTTGAACAAAATAGAAGGGATGCAGCTGATTTTGGGGATCATCCACTATTTTCAAACTAACAAGGGAGAGTTTAAGGAGCTGGGGAGAGGATTTTTTGGAGAAAGAAGAGCTAAAGTGAGGAAAAACAACTTCTTCTTCTTCATTGTTTTTTTTTTCTATTTTCTCTTGTTTTCTTTCTTTTATGCACAGAGAGTGCTTCTTGCTCTCTTTTTTTCTTCCCCTAGTTCCTGAAAAAGAGAGGGAGGCTTGAGAGAGCTTGGAAGAGAGGAGAGAGTGTTTGAGATAAGATAAAGTGAAGAAGAACACTTTCTTCTTTTATTCTTCTGCCCATTTTTCTTCTACAAAAATTCTATTTCTTCATCCTTTTCTTCCTATTCCACCACCAATCTTTGGGAGAGGGTGAGTGAGCTTGGAAAAGATATCAAGAGCAAGGAAATTGGTGTCTCCTTTTGAAAGGATAGCTTCTACTTGACTTTGGAAGAGGGAAGAAATTGACATCTCCTACATAAGGAGAGCTTCCTCCCACACTCAAGAGAATGAGGAGAGGATCTAATCTCCTACTTGAGGAGACCTTCATCCTTGTGACTGGGGAATTCATAAAAAATTACGTAGGTGATACACAATTTCCCTTGCATTTTCCTTTCCTTAGCTAGCCTTAGGATTTTGTTAGACAATGATTCAGGCTAGGTTGTTGTTTCCTAGAGAAAACCACAAGGACAGAGGATCATAGTGGAAAAATCCCTAATGAATTCAAGTGATATCCTTGCAAAAGCCTTAGCCCCAACCCTAAACGTCATAATCCTTATTTCTCATAGTTTTGGCCCTCCAGGGGTTGGAGCACTTACGATGTGCAGGATGAAAAAAATCTTTGTATCTAGTTCAACAACAAAGTTGCGCGGAATTTTTTTTCTTCGAGAAATTGGAGGTCAAAATTCCCTACATCCTTCACCAAGGCTAGAGGCGGCTATATCCCTCATCTATGTGTTAAAACCTAGGTGTCGATTGGAAAGTGTACGGACGGTTAGTCTTGCTATCGGGCATTAACATTTGCATTGCTTCGTATGCCTTGTCATGATGATTGTCTTTGCATTATGCATGTTTTGATTGATACCCCTGCCCAGAGGATCAACCACTTAGGTCCGTTTGGCTACCTCATCCTGGTCGACAGACCACATGGGTTAGACCGACCACCACAGCTCGGTTGATCAATCACTTTGTTCTAATCAGCGTCCCCCAGCACGATTGACCCATTGGCTATGATGTCTTTGGTTGACCACCACGGTCTACCCAATTAGCCAAACAAACAACATCACTTGTAAAATGGATGCTTTGCATGTTCATTCACATCTTTTGGATGATGTTGCATGACTTAGTTAGCATTCACACCATTGTGCATGAAAAATACATTTTGATGAACTCATTTGCATGATATTTCGCCTTCGGTGTGTGCCATATCATGTGTCTTTTCAAGCACCGACACCTGTGGTATTTCCCCTACATGTGCATCACATGAGTTTAAGGCTTGATACTTGCATTCCTTTAGTGATTGGTGGCTAGCTATGCTAGTGCGTGGTGTGTGAATTTCCCTAGAGGATGACACAAATTTCACCTCTTGTGACACCATTTGGTTGCCACAAGCTTTGCATGTTGTGCACTTAATTTGGGCCATGCCCTGGAGCCTCTAAACCTGTTAACTGTGCAACATGTATGCATTTGAGTTCTTTCATTTGCATGTTGCTTGATGATCTTCCCTCGTGTTCGCTCATACTCTAGTTGAGTAATCATAGTGTTGAACCTAATGTGATGACTGCTTGCATTTGTATTTATACACATGCTTTGGTAGCAAGCCTGACTCGATAGGTTAGTGACCCTTATGTCGGTCACGATAGTTTAACAAGCATTGTTCACAAGTAAAACCTGGAGAGCAGTGCGAGTTAAAGTATCTTGATTGACACAATTATGGCTATGCTAAGGATTCAAGGGATCTAACTTATGTCACATTGCATGCTACGAGCTACAATTAATGACCTTATTTTATAATAAGAAAATTATCTTTCTAATTATAATATCCATTCAAATTTTAAAAATATGCAAATAGCAAACTTGACCATATATAGGGCCAACTCTTTTTTAAAATTTATCTTGGGTGACATTTGTTAGATCACTTAGATCTTTCAGATGGGGCTGAAATTGACGACGCTATCAAGGTCATACGGGAGCCTTTACCTCCATACCTTTATTCGCATTTATAGGTTATGTTAGAACACTTTCGTTAGATGATGCTTAGGTTAGTATTAGGGTGTTATGTAGTCTTTTTCAATATATGGATATTGTTCTTTACTTGTTTGGTCGCCCCATCCAAACATCACTTTAGTTAGGGAGTGTTTAGGGCAGCTTGTGCATTTCAAGATAAACAGCTTATACTAAAACACGACCTGCGAGTCAACTGTTGGCCGCGACGTGCGCTTAGTGTAAAAATAGAACAGCGTTTCAGATAAGTGGGCAAAACGAGTAATCCAAATGGTACCGCTACGTTTTCAAAAACGCCTTCGCACTAATAAGTTGTCCCAAACGGGCCCTTGTACTTTTGTGTGTTTACGAAGTGTGAACAGGCACAATAGTATATTAGAGGCGGTTTTCTTACAAGCAGTCACACCTAAACACACACGCACACAAAAAGAGAAGTGCAAGTAATGATTTATGCTGCTAAGCTCATCCCACCCGACAAGAGACATATGCGTTGCATGATATAAGCCATGCTAACCTTTCTGTAGGCTGAGTCTTTTTTTAAAAAAAATTTATCACATATTTTATAGTCTCCTTAGGATCGAGTATGTATCAGAAATAAGGTGCGGGCATGGGTTCCAAAGAACACAACACACCCAACCATGTGACGGGGACCATGCAAACTTCACTCGTGCTAATCTATCTGTTGATGAAGTTCTTTTGTGACTTTGTTGGTATCGTTTTGACGGCTGAATTACTTATGAGCTTCCGCCCATTTGAGATAAGATGATTGACTCTCTGCTCTTATGGCTCGATGGGCTTTGAAGTATAGACATATCCTTGTTGATACGATTTGGTTATTTTGTATGTTCGCATACTGATGAGTCGCTAACCATTTTAGATGTGAGAGACTCACTCTCTATACTGTGATTTAGCGAGAGCTTTTAAAACATCGGGGCATTCCCATAAGAAATAAAATTTCTTCGGTGTCCTATTTGCACTAGGTTATGATAATGTAAGAGAAATTCATTCTATCGCGAGTATTTTTTGGTATCCCGTAAGATGTAATTAACCTAAAGGGATATGTTCCTTTCGGAGTGCTCTTGACCCCATAATAAAAATGTTCTTTTTGGTTATTTGATTATGGGTGACTTATGCAAGGATTTTCTTCATAAATATCATGTTTCGAGGTATTTCGATTCGAACTTATTCAGATGTATACTTTAGAACTATCACACGAGGATTACCGACACATAAGCCTTCAGTGTTTCTTTTTAAAATACTTTGTCTATATGTTGTTGTATATCATTCGTTTTTATTCATCTCCTCTTCGAATATATGTATGAAGTGAGATTTTTTTGAATAAAAGAATAAAACGACTATATATAATTAGACAAGCTGACAATTCTGAATTTAGAATAAAAAAATGTTATAATTTAAATTTTAAGATTTAGAATTAACTTTAATTTAAATTTTTATTAAGATTAGATATTTAAGTTTTACTATTATTAATCATTGATTAAGAAAGTTTATCTGATAAAATATATGATATTATATTACAAATGTGATCTTAAAATTCATAAATAAATACTATATGTTTATATAATGATTAATATTAAAAATATGATTGATAATGATGTACTGAATAATAAATACATTGTAATAAAATATATATTGATGCGTACGTTCCGACAGAGTAATGGACTATCGTCTTAGCGTTGTACGAAAGTTCAGTACACACAGATGAAAGAGAAACAAACGGTGATGAATCCAGAAGTTTTTAAATGAAAAATCCGTAAAAGAAAAGTCATGAGGCCTGACCCAGTTGCGAAAATCCACTATTGATTGATGATTATAGAAATTTCGTCCCGCAGACAGGAAATTATAACTATATTTTTCATATTACAACGTCGACTAACGGCGTTTGGTTGGTGGTGATCGATGATGGTTAGTGGTGGTCGATGACGATTAGCGGATGTCAATAACACTCGGTTGTGGTTGACAATGGTCGATAGTGGTCGTCGGAGGTCGGCAATTATCGTCGGCGGTCGGCGGTGGTCGAAGAAGGTCGGCGGTGGTCGAAGAAGATTGGTGGTGATACAGAGCTGCAGCTTCTCTTCAATGCCTCAGACTCCCTTTCTAGATTTCAGCTTCAACTCATGTGAGGGGTGGGGGTCTATTTATAGTGTTCAGGGTGCAATTAATGCAGGAATATCAACATTTTTGATCGGACGATCTAGAAAGTTTTCCTCATTCATGCGGTGTTTAATGGACATTCGAGTGTCTTAATGATGTCAAAATTGAGTGATTCTGAGCATGTTGGATTATCCTTGTCGAGACGCTCGATTCAAATATAAACTTACTAGAGTTGACATCTGTTTGATCTTCCAAATGTCTTTGAAAATCTTTTAAGGGTGGTTTAATGATTTAATTTGGGCTTGATTTGACTCGGAATAGACTAGTTTTTATATTATTAGTTCTGTCGCCGGTAAATTTGACTATAAGTTTGCTGAAATTGAAGCTTTGAATGAATTTTTATCAAGATTTGAACGTTTATTACTCAAAATATTATCTCGGAATTAATGTCATGTCTCGAAATTCGTGTCGAATGAAAGAAAATCTATTAGTGCGTATCAAATATATAATTAATAAATAGTCTTAAAATAACTCATTTTAAATTATTAAATATCCCTACTAAGTTTATACAATTAAATAAGCTCTAATCGATTAAAAATTATTTAAATAATATATTATAAACGGTATGAATTAATTATATTGAACTGAATATTAAATATTTAACAAATTTTTTATTGAATAACACAAAAGTTAGTTTATGAAAATTAATAATTGAGCTGAGTTTTTATTTATTTTAATTAATTTGATTTTAAAATAAAAAAAGTTTAAATTTAATTTTTAATTTATTTAAATAAATTTGACAGATAATTAATCGAGCTGTGTTCTAGTTGTTCGTTGAGTCCCTCTAACCATGCCCGAAGACTAGTCAAAGAGAGAAAAATAGGAGCAGAATTGGTTCGAGAGAGGAGAGAGGAACCCCCACAATCGTCCTCTAGTTTTTCGTTAAGAGCAGTTTCCTCATGTGCTGCTCCGCTCATCAGGGCATCACTGTCGGCTTCAGCATGCAAAATCGCTGATAAATGGAGCATCTTGGAGTTCGTCTTGTTTGATTGTAGGGCTTTTGTCGGCGCCTCTATTTGATCATCTTTCTACGAGGTAACTTCAAAGTTCTGATCTTTATGCGACATTTTGGAAGCACTTTTCGAAATTCTTCTGTTGTATCGTCTAAGCTACATTCTGAATCAAAAGCCGAAGGTGGAGTGCTAATTTGGGCTTAATAATTGATATGCATCTTCCCTGTTGTAGTTGAAATTAGGAAGATTAGGGTTTTCGCCAATTGTGCAGAAGTGACTTTCCTCTCTTTCATGTGTCCGGCAACAATTAAACATACAAATAAATATCTAAAACGCAATACAAAGGTGGAAATTTTTGGTTTTCAGTAGTTTTTCCTTTTTAGATTCTCATGGTTCTCGTAATCGAGTAGGAAGCATGCAAAGAGTTAGTATTTCATCCCATCAGTCCCCAGTTCACAAGCTTGGAGATACTCAGATGAGGCTATCTCCCAAATATAGACTACAAAAGACATCACCTCCTCCATGTCCATCAGATTCCAAGTTAACAATCGAATTAGGGCCTATAATCCCTGGTCTGCCTGATGATATCGCACTCACTTGTCTTCTCCGTCTGCCTCTCAACTTACACTCCACCTGCCGTGCTGTGTGCCGGCGGTGGCAGCATATTCTTGCGAGGAAGGAGCTTTTCTTCACTCAAAGGAGAGCACTTGGCTTCAGCAGTCCCTTCTTATTCACCTTTGCATTCCACCGCTGTAATGGCCAGGTTCAATGGCAGGTTCTGGACCTCACTCACCTCTGTTGGCACACAATTCCGGCAATGCCATGCAGAGACCGTGTTTGCCCTCATGGAATTGGCTGTGTTGCAATTTCACATGATTCTTCTCTTTTGGTTTGTGGAGGGATTGTTTCAGATATGGACTGTCCTCTCCATTTGGTTCTGAAGTATGAGGTTTGTAGAAATCGGTGGACTGTCATGACTAGAATGCACACCCCACGTTCATTCTTTGCTGGTGGGGTGATTGATGGAATGGTTTATGTTGCTGGGGGGTTTAGTACTGACCAATATGAGCTTGATTCTGCTGAGGTCTTTGATCCAGTTTATGGGACCTGGCATCCTGTTGCAAGGATGCTGACCAACATGTCTTCTTATGACTCTGTTGTGCTTGGTGGCAAGCTTTATGTCACTGAAGGATGGGTCTGGCCATTCTTATCTTCTCCAAGGGGACAGGTTTATGATCCAAAGACAGATACCTGGGAGTCTATGGCTGCTGGAATGAGAGAAGGGTGGACTGGCTTAAGTGTGATTCTGGATGGTCATCTTTTTGTGATTTCTGAGCATGAAGGGATGAGAGTTAAAGTTTATGATACAGAATCTGATTCATGGGGAACTGTTGAGGGTTGTTCCGTGCCTGAGAGAATTAGAAAGCCTTTTTCTGTCAGTGCTAATGGTTGGAAAATCTATGTTGTTGGAAGAGGCCTTCATGTAGCTATTGGCTTTGTGCAGAGGGAAAGTTCTGTTGTATCCGTTGATAGTCTGATGAAATCACGCTTCTCAATTCGGTGGTATGAAGTAGATGTCCCGATCGCCTTCTGTGACTTGACACCCTCCTGCACACAGGTTCTCTTTGGTTAGTTCTTGCTTTGTTATTTTTCTGCTTCTTGTTGTTTTTATGTGAAATGAATCTGATTGACATCAAGAATTGTACAGTTTCAAGTATTTCAGACATTTTGTTGTAATCTTCTGAAGAAACTTATGATTTTCACACAACTTGTAACTTTTTGTGTTATTTTCATTTCATTAAAGTTGTTTTTTATATCTTGTGTGCTTAGTTTAAACATGCTTTGTGGTTCTACAGACGCTTTATTTGCTGCAATTTGGTTAATGCAAGTGTTGTGTTTCCAGCTTAGAGTTTGGATTGATTTGCTAATACTGTTATTGCTTATTCTTCAACTGAATTGGTTATGGTTGCTTTTGTGTTTTAACATTTGGGTGGTTCGTGATTAGGTCGGATTGATTTAATTTTCCCTTTTATTTATTTATTTATTGTTTTTGTTTCTCTTTGCTTCCTTCAACTGGCTGGCAAAGGAGAAGAGAGGGATATTGATAGCTGAGAACCCCTCTTCTAAAGGGTTTGGGATTGTTACTGTCACTACTCTCGATGCTTTAGTAAGAATTTAGTTTTTCTTTTTCTTTTTCTTTTTCTTTTTCTTTTTATTTTATTACATTTCAGAAACATTCCAAAATTTTGCAAATTTTTCTCAACTCATTTTGCTATTTTTTTTAATAGGATTTATTTTGTGTTTTGGCACTTTTCTTATTTTATTTTTCTCGATATATTCTGATAGTAGATCATTTGTATCCCCTAGCCTGTGGATGACATTTTTGACTGAATCATTGAATTTCGATGCTTTCTTTTCTGTTTGATTATTTGATTGTTCTCTATCGTATTTGTGTGTTTTACTAGTTTATTTCTTTGGATTGATAATATTTTTTATCTATGGTTTTAAAGAGATTTGATCTGGCTTTTTTTTTATGCAACAATTGGTATCAAAATCTGATCATACCTTGGAGATGTTCCCATCCAGTAGCTCAAAGTTTTCCACCTAAAAGATCTTGCTTTCAGGCAACATCAATGGTAGAAGTTTAGAAAATTGTTTTAATTCAATTCTAACAACTATATTCTTTTATTAAGAAGTGAATCATTAATTCAGATTATTCTTATCATATGAACCTATATGAGGATTGATTTTCTGTAGGTTTGTCAAATATTGCATTATCCTTATAGGGAGTTGCATAATTTGTAAGATTGTTGGGATGGTAATTGTCAAGTCGTATGACTGAGTTGTGCGGACTTCTGAGAGGCTAAACGTGAGCTAGCTTTGAAGAATCTTATTGCTTTGAGTTGTTTGAACTCCAATGGGCATATATACATTTTTCAAGGTGGAGTATTACAATAATTTTAATGAGAGTAAATAAACTTCATAATCTCTTATTTCTCTAGGGTTGCGGGTGATCAGTGCAATATTGTTTTTCTTAGATGATTTGTTGATGTTATGACACATGAAGCTTAACCATCCATCAAAATGGAATGAGTTAGAAATACCTCTATGGTAGCCCGATAACTAAAGTTTTGAAGTCTAATGGGTATTATATTTCAGGAAGGTTTCATAAGTTGAAGTGCTCTACTTATGCACATTATGTTTTTTTGTTTTGAAAATATTTTACGTGAAAGCCAAAGATTGAAGTTGAAGTTGAAGTGCTCTATGGAAGGTGTATATTTTTTTGTTTTGAAAACATTATAAAGCATTGAAGTTGAACCTGAAATTTTAAAAATACCTCAAAAATATCTTTTTTGTTTTGAAAACATTATACATATTGAAGTTGAAGTGCTCTATCTTCATAGACAATTTTCTTAGGAAGATGTAGAGTTTATTCTTAAGCATAAAAATTGTGTATTTGAAACATTTAAAGTGCAAGCCAAAGAATGAGTATCGAACAAATAAGAAATTCTTGAGATTGGGGATTTATAATGCTTTGGAATTTTCTTGTTTCAAGTTTGATCATTTTTGTCAAGAAAAAGGCAATTATTAGATATAGGACAATAGTGAGTACGTCTCAGTAGAATGTATGACAAAAAGAATGAATATTCGTTGTTGTTATGAGCAAGAACTTTGGGCAGAGATGGTTAGCATTGCATGATATTTATTGAATTGATTTCCAGCTATTATCATTAAGGCTTCGTTTGGAGGAGAATCCGCTAAGATGACAAAAGACTACACTATACCTCAATAGCAGAAGATCTGAAAAGCCGCTTCAATATATAAGCGCATGTGCCAATGCTGAAAATGAAGAAAGAAAATGCAAGCATTATAAATATATATAAGTAGGAATATCAACACCAAAAGGTAGTAGTCAATGCTAACACTTAATAGATGTCTTTAATAATGGATTGATTGCAACGATAAAGCATAAAGAAAACCATTAAGTATGACATACAAATAATGGTAAAGTATCTCAAGAAGATGGTTCCATGTAAGAAGAGGAGATTACATGAGTTCAATACTTTAAGTAAATTGTTGAAGCTGCAGCTTTCAAACATTAAAGTATGACAAAGCACTAGCAGTAAGCGAATTTATCTAAAACCCACGTATTGAATATTAGCTTGCAATCAAAGTGACTAAATCCTATGGTGTAAGATCATGATATCTCGAAGAAAGATCAAAAGGTGAAGCTCCTTTAAACACCACATTCGGCGAACGGAAAAGCCCGGATGCGTTCTAAAATGACAAAAAATTAACATTCTTGCGAAACAACTTCAAAAGATGTTTGGGAGATGCTGTTCCACCAAAAGAAAGCTTTTTCACATGTCGACGGTCACATCAACGAAACAAAGTTTCGTCTTTTTTCTCAAATGAAGCCTAAGAGCTTTTGAGCAGTTTGGTGAGGTTGAGCATAAAACATTAGATGATAGCTCATCATATTAGCTTTCTTGGTATTGACCTTTGGAGTAGGCAGTTCTCCCACAATTAGAAGAAATTATTATTTTTATAAGCTCAAAAGATAGATTAGACCACCCCAGAGATTTGATTATGAGGATTTCCCATGCTCTTATATAATTACATATAGTTTGTGTTTTGCAATGCCTATTGGTGATTAATTCAAGAAAAAAGGTCAGTTGAAGAGAATAAAAGCAATGCCTTACTACCTTGGTAAATGAGTTGGAATATTTGTGGAAGAATGAAATTTGGGACATATTTCTACTCCTTCAAGGTAAGCAAAAAAGGCTTGTTATGATTGAAACAACGTAAAGTGAAGATAATGTAATAATAAAGTATAGTTGTCTGTGAAAGTTATAGCCACAAAGATGTATACTTCAATTAGTTGTGATGTAAGACCTATAATTAGAATAACTAATGTAGAGACATTTTCTCTCTATGGCAATTTTTATAGATATATTTTGATGAAAAATCACCAGGATCCCAAGTTGCAAGAAAGAAATATTATATACCTTTATAACTTGAAGCAATCTCCTAGGCAATGGTATATAAAGGAATATATTTGGTATCAAAGTCATTGCCTGTTATAATTTCATGTATAAGATAATAATAGATTTTATTGCAATGTTGTGTGATTTTTTCATTCTAATCATGCTGATCAACATAATAGAAGGAGCTCTCAAAGTAGTTTATTTTTCATATCTCAGGGTGCATTATTAATCGGAAGGCTTCCTATTTTCAAATTATGGTTTCTTTGTCCGCTATAATGTCTTGAGTAATAAAGCACTTATTAAAGCTATTAGTGAATTATTTAGTTGAGAGACTTGTTAAAAATTTTGGCTTGCACCACTTAGCTTAATGAATACTATTAACTTAGCCAGAGGTCAAATGTATCATGAGAAAATTAATTGTGCTGATGTTTTCCGAACTTCTTCAAAGAAGAGATTGAAATGGAAAAGTTCCAGTTTAGAAGATCCGCATGGTGCAAATCCTCCTAGCATACTTACCAATATGATTCTTATTCTCATGTTCTGGCGAGTGCCTGGACGCATTTAGTTTGTACAAATATTGATGCTCTTCCAGGCCTTTTGTTAGGAGGAAGATTTAGTGATTTGAATGTTGATTTAGTTGTCCACTTTATTTCCAAATGATATTGGACTTTTGGTATAAGGAGGCATACATAAATTATAAAAAAACCTGAAATGCATTTTGGTAATTCATATTTCGAGCCCCAACTTAAATTGCTTCACAATTGGATGAGTGAGGTGCGATCAAGAGCAGGATTGGAAGGGGATCTTTTTCCATGCATGTTGGAAAATTATGAGAATGGTGATAATTTAGCACTTTAGAATTGAGATTTTTCCTTCATGCCTTTCGAAGCATCCACCCCGCTCGCCTCCATTGCTTGTCCGTACCTCGGCGCTCAGCGCTATTTCTCACTCTGTCGCTCACTCTCTTGTGATTGTCATATGCGGTCCATCTATTTTTCCCGCAAACTTTAACAATTTTCTGATGGGAGCAGTGATGATGGAAAGATCAGATAAGGGACAAAAAAATGGTAGGAACCTGCATAATAGAAAATCAGAAAATTTTTAAGAGAAGAAAGAAAAAAATTCCCTCAAAATCTTGGGAAGAGCGAGGAAAATGGGAGGAACTGAGGAAGGGCCAGCATTCACTAATGCTAGCTTATGGGAAAAGGGACTGGAAAACTCTGCGAGTCCGCTATATCTTTTAAGGCAAGAGAAAAAAATCTTATGCATTACACTTGCATTTTTCGATTTTCTGGCTGTAGTAAATATTGTGAGTTTACCATATTGTATTTAAATGTGCTTTTTCGTCTTATAACTTAAAACACAAGCCAAACAAAGGTTCTTCAATGTTACAGAAGGGAACATCATAAATGATTTCAGATTTAGGAAATTAATGATCTAAAAAGAATGGAAAGAGCAGAATGTTCATTTAAAGATGCTATACCTTTGGTGGCCGATCATCTGGTATCAGGATGCAGTTTCATGCTATTCAATTATTTTGCAGGAATACAAAGTTTTCTGTATATGTTGCCAAAGCAATGCATATAAAAGCAACAAAGAGAATTGAAAGGTAATGAGCATGGCAGAATTATCATGTCAGCAATTTATGTCAACTTAAAATACCTGGAGCTATATTAAGAAAGTTCTATGTAAAAATGAGGCATGAAGATTTTGATTGTGATATATAAGATATTAAAGTGTCCCCAACAAAATAAGTATGAACTTTGTTATCCACGTCAAGCCTGTTGAAGCTAGGATCTTTTCTTACACCTCTATCTTGCGTCGCCTCTCTAAGCTTGTTTGTCAATACAAAGAATTTAAGTGGGATTTCTAATACTGAGCCTTTTCCTAGTTCTTATTTTAGGTCTCATTCTTTTCAGGACTTGTTTTCATATTTTTGTTTGCATATTTTGGTGTGAGTTGTCCTCTCTTATATGGAGTTTGTTGGTAGCTCTACACCATGGTTTGGAACAGTCTTTCGCAAAATTCTATTTGTGTTTTCAATTGATTGATTTTCCATAACTCTAAACTTTCAATTTCTAATTTTCTATAATGTAAATTTCTACACCATGTGGGGGCGGGCAGTTTCGAAAGGGAAGAAGGTTTTGGATGGTTGAATTGTAAATTTTAAAATTTGATTCCATCCAGATGACTGTTTTCGATTTTCTCGGAAAACTACATTGATTTTGACTAAAGGATTGAAAAAGAGATAATGAGACTAAAAATAGTGTTCTATCTATGGATTGCTGAGTTACAATTTAAACTGAAATTCTTGGAGAATTGATATGATTAAAAGATAAAACACTATCTGTCACGGTAAATCTGAAAAAATGAATTGGATAGGTGTCGTGTAGTATTTTATCTTTTAGTCAAATATGTTCTTTTAGTACTGATTGTAAAAAGCAATCTCATTTCATTAGCTTCTTTATCATTTCTACTCTCTGCTACCCATTTGCTTAAGGTTGCAGTAAACCAGCTGTGAAAAACTCTTAAAAAAGCATGGGTGATTATCATGATAGATGTTCAGGCGACTTTCTTCTTTCAATTTATTGCTCAAGTTAATAATGTTGTGGCCAATCCTAATGACTATCATGATATGTTTTGATTATTCCTGATTGGCAGACATTGATGCAAACATGAGCTTTTATGCTGAAGGCACTAATGTCTTATAATATCTTCATGATTATACTTCTCTACACTTTATGTGACTATTGATGAGTTCCCATGTTTTGGCTTAGCATAAGTAGCCTTTATTGTTTGGTGCGTACCGAAATGATCCAACTTTTAGTCTTTGTGTTAGCTTGTTGAGGGCGAGGGCTAACTCCATATCCCTTGTGTATAGTTTCTTTAAAATAGTTTCTCTAAATTGAAAAAGGGTGATAATTATTTGCAATGATTTCTTTGACTCTTAACGCTTTAATGCTTTTTTCCTTTGAATTTTTACCTTCAATCAATGATGTCAAAACTACTCTTACAACTTCTAAGACCTTGTAAAGCAGAAAATGAAGAGGAAATTTGTTGAGAGAATGTCTAAATTTTTTATTGTTGGTATAAATTCCCTCTAGGAGAATTTGCCCTTTGACCATAATTTTTAAAAATAATAAAAAAAAAGCTACATGACAACTATCACAAACATATGACCAAAATGATCACATGTTTAATGTGGGCAGCTAAGCTTGATGAGCTAAAGGGAGTTGCTAATTAGGCAGGTGAGGTATAAAGGGACCATGTGATGTAGGATCTATTTGGGATAGCTGTAGGTGTTTAAAGAAGCAATTTTCAAGCTATTGCGAAGAAATATGATGTTCAAAAAACTGTCGCAGTTATTAATTTTTTTTTTTAATTTTCAAAAAGTTGGATCGAAGTTTTGTGACAACCGCCACATTTATGTTAGATCGCAAAAAGTAGTTTTTGTTGTAACTTTTTAAAAAATATAGCAAAATGTTGTTTTGTCAAATGCTATAAAGTGCAATTCGGCACCGCCAGTACAACCACCGACGCATTGCTCCCCCAAACAAATGTGGTTGCAACTTTTTATAAAAGTTATGGTGGTGAAAATAAATTTTTTTAGAAAATTGAAGCCTGATATATATATATATATATACAAAAAATATTTTTTTCACTGTAGTTTAATAGGTTTGATTAAAAAAATAATAATAAGATTGTAGCTCCCAAAAAAATGATGTAGGTTTAGAGTTGTCTGCCGCACTCCGCCATCTTCAAGAATAATTGACAATCTAATCATGTGAAATGGAGATTCTAGGCTGAAAACAAAATGAAAAGAGTAATTCAAACAACTCTAGAAGATTCCACGATATTCTAAAAAAAAACTAGAAATAAAGAGAATATTCTAAAGAATTATAGAACATTCCAGATAATTTCAGAACTATATTGAAAGAAGCAAGCTTCAATATTCTAGAAAGTTCTAAAATCATGTATATGTAAAGAATAATATATAACTATCTAAAAATTAGTATATTCTAATGTAATCTAGAAATTCCCCTTAGTTTTGGAGATGACTATAAATAGGAGTCACACCCTCATTTGTATCCATCCAAGAACCATCCATGGTTTTCAAGTAATCAAGTGTTGTAATCACTATTTCTTAGTGAAGTGTTTCTTTCTCCAATACTGCTCCTCACTCTTCTTCCTAGAGTGTTTTGTGCTTACAAATCCAAACATTTTAGGCTAATTTAGTGGCAAGGAAGATTTGAAAAGCCACTCGGTTGACTTAACATAAATTAGTCCATGAAGGCTGAGTATGCTTCTGAAAGTGGGCCCTGAGTTGTGCAGTGGACCTTGCCTAACTTTGAGCAATCATTTTCATACTTTAGACAACCGTCCACCGGTCATTTAAATAACTAACATTATCTCACCGGTTCAAATAAGAGCCTCCGGTTTATTGATTTATTGTCGGCACTGTCGGCTTCCGGTTCAGTTCAGAGTCAAAACGCTTATTTCTGCTCTATTTTTGCAATCCAACCGACAGAGTAGACTATTGGAAGTTCTCTGCTTTTCTAGAAATAAAATATTATTTTCTAAAATACTTAAAGTCATCTTTTGGAAAAAAATATTACATCAGGATTCCGCACGTAGAGTTATATGCAGAGTCCAATGAAATTACGCCGTGAAGATGATTGAACCGGTAACACCAGAGAATATTTCTCTCGTGTTATTTTGTGTTACTCAGGTGTTATTATATGTTACTCAGGTGTTATTGTGCTCTGTGAATATTTTTGATATTATAATAACACAATAACACATCAATAATACTTGAATAACACACAATAACACCTCAATAACACAGGAGAAATATTCCATTGTGTTACCGGGCAGAAATTTTTTTCTTACGTGGCGTGATTTCATTCGACTCCGCACGTGCATGCGGAGTCCTGATGTAATATTTTTTTCCATTCTTATACTTTGGAGAAAATAACTTGTGCTCTTAAGTTATTATTATTATTGGAATGGTTCTTTTCGTATTTTATTCAAAGGTTAAGAAATATTAAAAATTTAAAACATATAATTCATGTTTACAAATAAACAATAATGTTGCAATCCATTCCAATCTCATAAGAAATCTCTTATTGTGAATGCTTAATTGCTTGTTGATGGGACATCAATAAATTTTTTTAAGATTTTATGAAAGATCTTTTAAATTCAAATTTAAGATCATTCAGGCTTTAATTTCATCAAGTTTATAGTCAAATTGATAGTCTCGACAAAACGAACACAGTTATTTCAAAACTGGTTCAATCTGGGTTCAATCAAACCAAGATCAGACTATTGAAGTGCATTTAGAGGCTTTGGATCATCAATTGAATGTTAAATCAACTCCAAATATGACAAACTTATAGTTATATTTTTTTGATGAGAGAAACACAACGAGTCTAAGATTGTTAAATTTTGAGGTCATTGAGCATTCAAATCTCTTCACTTGAGAGGATGGAAGAGAAGAGAAGGAAATGTGAAAATTCAAAAAACTTTTCCTGAGAAGACTTGACGAGTAACCACCAGCTTCCATAGGCGCCGACCACCTTCTATTGAACCAGTTTTGAACCGTCTGTCGTCGTCGAACCCTACCTGCAATTGTTTTAGCACAAATATGGTTTTTTGTGTTTAAAACATGTATTGAAAAACTGACGAATAAACACAAATCTTCATAGCCGCAGACCATCTTCGACTATTGCGTTATTGACCATCGGTTGTTGTCCACCCTTGCTCAGTGTCGTAATCAAAATACGACCTTTGTGTCTTAACCATCGTATTTTATGAGTCGTATAAAGTTAAGTGTAATTTTGGTATAATATTATAATCATCAACCACGACCCCTTTGTGGCAAACTATTCTATCGTAACTTCCAACAACAATCTCTAATTTTAATTAATTTATTAATTTATATATAAACCTTAAATAAAACCAAATCAATCCCTTACATTTAAAGCTTCTCGTGGCAAACTAAAAATCAAATGATTTGAATTTGTCAGCTTTTTTT